>JALIZH010017094.1:0-89261 GCA_030522465.1 Rhipicephalus appendiculatus | reverse complement strand
AGTATGCTTTGTGCGCTTGCGCGCATCATCGGCAGAGCTCGTTACCTATCTAACATATCTGGTTTCTACTATATACGTGCTCCCGCGATACTGTTAAAATAAAAATTGCAGGGTGTAAACGTCAATATACCCTCCGCTCTCTAATAAACAATGCTAGTTGTATCGCAGCAAACACCTTACTGAAACCGGCGGCTATTATGCTGGTTTTCATTAAAGTTAGCAGGCGCGAAAGCATTCAACTACTTGGAGTAGATCACACATTCCATTATTTTTATCACAGTTGTGAATGGAAGTAAGATATTTTTTTTCGGTGTCTATGTTTGTTCTCGTTTTTGTTGTTCTCCAGATGAGGGTAACTGCTGAAATATATGTGAAAAAATTGCATTTTGTTAGATATCCAGTGTTATTCAATATCTTAGTGTTGGTGCATTGATGTGTGAGCCTCATTGAATTGATACGTTTGACCATTGACACTAACTTTCATGTCTTTGCAATAGTTGGGTGGTTTACAGGGAAGGGTATCAGGAAGTTCGGCATCTGCGTGTGGTTCAACGGTAAATATGAACAGAGAGCATCAGTTAATACGTGGGCGCGACCAATCACTCTGGAATTCAAACCTCGTAGCACTGTTTGACAAAGGCGTAGTGGATGACGGGTTAATTGTTTTTGAGAACTGTTACGACTACATTCAACTCATCATGTAACAATAACAGCATCGACATTAAGCTACAGCTCTAAAGAATTCAAAGTATTTCGTCTGCCCGGTATTTCCAAGCGCACAGCTCGTCTGAGCGAGGCTTGATCGTATAGTTAAGGTGAGGGTGAAAACACGCTTTGGGTAAGGTACTGCGAGTTGTTTTTAAAAAATAGGCATGGTTTAAATTAGGTGGTAGAAAACGGGTTAGGAGCCATTGATCCGCCTTATCAGGATGAGACGATAGCAAAAAGGTCGAACTGGTTGGATGAGCGGTCGCGAGAGAGGTGGCGACCTGTGATAGTCTATTCGCCTCGAGATCTTGGAGTGGGCGCCCTCTCGCGTGTGACGTCAGGTAGAGGACTGGATGCAGCCTTCGCGTGCGCGCGTTCGCGAAAGGAAGGCTGCTCGACGCTGTCAGCCTGTCTATCCCGCTCGAGTAATTGAAACATTGGTGGGCGAGTTGATAAAGCAATTTGTACTGAATGTTCAAGCAAAATGCCCATCGAAACCGAGCGGAGTTGCCGTCAGGAGCACGTTCTGTGTCGATTGCTCCTGTTGTCGTCTGCCCAGCCATCCATGTGTACATCTGCTTCAATGGTGAAATTTTCTTTTTCGGGCGACCTGTTCTACGGCCGTGGCGCACTCAAAATGACTTTCCTGCCCGTTTTCGATAACTGACTTCAGCGTTCGGGCTTCAGCTGGGCTTCCATGTCTGCGTTAAAGCGCAATAAATGTATACCGCGTGCTGCGCGTGTTCAGGTTTGCCAAAGCCTGCTCCTTCGATTCAATTCATATGTTCGGAGCATGACAAACGACGTGTGATGTCATTGAAATAAATTAAGTGGCGTTACCGGCAACAACGTTTGATTAAATACACATTTTTAGCAGCTGCTGTGTAAGCGCGTCGTAAGTACTTTAAATTGAAACACGAAATAAACAGGGTGAGTCTAAAGGGGATGCACGACGGTGATATGAAATATCGGTAGGTTGTCCGGAAGTGATTTTCTTTTGTTTTTGTTCTATTTTTTCCAACATATTTTAATCCTTAAGTTAATAAATCGACGTTTGTTCCCTCGTTCGCGGTGGTCTGAAAATATGCTGAACAGAATTAGTGTAATCATACTAACGTGTTGATAAATATAAAGCTTTCGCATCGAAAGATGTATTTGCAATAAAATACTGTAAATCAGTCTCAACGCTCGACTCCTGATGCGGCTTGGTGCGATCACTGTACTAAAGAGACTCGAGTTCCTTATGTATTTGCCTAAGTTGACTCGAAGGCGAAAGCCATCTTTTTCTTGAGTCGATGCATTGTTCCTTCGCCGCCCCCCTCCGAATGCTTTCTGGACGTAACCGTGGTTTTGCATTGAAGCTTTCTACACATCACTGGTTTTGCATCGCCTCCGAGATCGGCCCACCAATCACGGGAGCCAATGCAAAGCGACGATGTCATGTGATGACATAATCATGTGACATGACGTTATGACGTCACAAAGTTTGTCGGTCTGGGATGTCATGATGACGTGATCATGTGATGAATTTTCGCATCACTCTTGTTGACGCTGGCGACGCGGGACGCCGACGGTCATTTCCGCAATTTATGTGGAATCTAAGGCTCCCACCTTAAAATATTTAATCTTGTTACAGCACGGTAAAGAATCACAATAATCAGCCACAGGGGCCAAAAGAATGGTGGGAAAGAGCTCTTTTTCTCCTCTTCTTGGACACATTCGCCGATTTTTCCTAATGTTTACGAAGCTGTATTATCGGTGTCAAGTGAAACGCGAACACTGCAGCGGATCGCGTTGCCCAAGCATTAGAAATATAGTGCGCGCCATCCTGTAATTACCATTTGGCAGGCTCGCACAGTCGAGGAGGCAGCACTGCGCGATCGAAAACATGAATGTGGCTCATGAGCGTATCTATCTCTAATCATAAGCGTCGAACTGTACCACGCGCACCACTGCTGGCGTTTCATTCCGAGTGATCTTATTTGCATCCAGCTCGCCCAATCTATGCTAGTGGTCCGCAATAACCCGCTGGTCAATGAACTTATCGATTTCGTTTTGTCGGATGTCGTGTCTGCACAAGTCCACATGACTACAATTGGGAGTGGAGCGTGAATTTTCGTTCATCTCAAGTCTGTTTACACAACGCTGATTTTTGCGAATAAGCCGCAAAATTGATCGCGCTGCGATTTCCAAGCAGCGGACACTCTCTTTAACTCACTTGGCGGGGGCGTTCGCGCTTTCACGTAAGCTATTTCAACGCCATCCAGCCCCAGTGAGCGACGCTACGAACTCGGGGGCATGAACTTGACCGCGATGGCTGTCGGTGTACAGAAGATATGTTAAATGTTAACGTTTCTTAAACTCATGTAATGCTAGCAGTCATCTCAAGAAATATCATAAGAAGAAAATGCAGGTAGTAGTCGAGGAACGCCGTGCGACGTGAACGAACTATAACGAAAACACTGCTGTTTTAGCCAGTGCGTAGCAGACGACAAAAGCCGAATCCCCGCCCTTGCGTCACCGGAGCGCCGTTCGCAGCGCCGCCATCGGTCGCATACGAGGCGAATAATGGTGAAGCAATAGCTTGAAGTCTCTTTCAGCAGACCATGTTATGCCGAGGAAGATGAAGTCGTCAAATATTGTTTTCAGAAATCTAGTTGTGACAGTTAAGAGCATCGTGAAAGTGCTTAGAGAAAGAAGCATGTGTGTCCGGTGGGTGGTAACACACTCAGATTACAACAGGCTGATTAGACATACAACGTACGAATAGTGTTTCTTATGGTGGAAGGAGGTCGACGCCGGAGCACTGGATGTTATTGTGAGCAGCCATCAGGACACCGCTGCTAAGTGTGGTTTGTCGGTCACGATGGAAAATAATGCATTCAGGAAGACAATGCAACGCTGTGTCGGAAACATGCATTCAGCCATGTTTTGGTCATAATGACGATGTCTTAATTTTTGGGATGGGTCACATCTCAGAGTTAGTCACGCTTTGTCAAGGTACTCCCTATGACAGTTTAGATCAGTGGCAAGGCTGTGCGCGTATATACGGTTTCTGGGAACAGGAGTATCACGTGACTGATTTTGTGGCTGAAGAATCGATTTCTGCTCAGTGGAAGATAGGCAGCGTTATCGCGTCTTCTCATAACGAAGCCTGAAGGCTTGGAGTCGTGCTTTTCCGAATTCCGCAAGTTTCTTTCGGGCAAGACTAGTACTTAACGAAAAGTCTGAAGCAGTCTTGTCATAAAGCCCTCGGGTTGCATGCTTGGTTACGCTTGCGGTGTTTTTCGCGCAGCGTCCACGGCTGCTCATGACATTGGTGCACTTTCTTCTATGTGGTGTTGGTTAAATTATTCCCCCCGTGAATGTAGTAACGCAGACTCGATGATATTCGCATAAATTGAATAAATCGTAACGGAAGGCACCGCGTCATTGGTCAGTCGCCTCGATCGCGACCATAAACTGCTGGAAATTTTCGATTTGTTTGCCCTATATACAGACCTTTTTTCGTGGGCGCCGTCATATCGCCTAGGGGGCGGCGCCGTCTCTGGTCTGACAACCTACTGGCATGTGCGAAGCTCCTCGCTGCAGTTGCAGTCGGTTTTTCTCGTTCAGGCGCGCTGAATATCGTATCAAGTGATGCAGTCTAGGGTAGGAAATGAGTCTGTGAGACGTCCTGAAAAGGTTTGATCCATTGAGGATCAAAGACGTAAATATACAACGGTGCGAACGTGTCGCAAGTGCTTGATGTCATATATTTTCGGCGCTCTTTTTCCGTTGGAAAACGCGCAGATATTTCAACTTGTTCTAGCAGGGCAAGCAAGTTCTCGCACCAGTTAGGGGCACAATGAATCTTTTTTACTTGGACTGTAATCTTTTAGTTTGTTTTTTCATTCACGGTTTGTTGATGCTGTTACTACCGCTCGTACATGTGGTCGTGCCTGAGCGTGTAGTCTCGATTTCATGGCGAGGACGGAATCTTTTTTGCTGCTCACAAACCGTCGTGACCGGTTCTTTCTCGCTCGTTTATTTTATTGCCCTCCGGTGTGGACGAAATTAGAGGCGTTGACAGGAAGGTGCTGGTACATAAAAACTATGCTGACGTTGACATGCCGGCACGCCTCTTTTAGGGGGCGAAGCTCCCTTAAGGTCGAGGCTTGTCAATCACTCCCCCGGGGTAGCCACGCTAGTGCGATGACGATGACGCTGCCATCACTGCACAACACATGCAAGGTAACCATTGTACGATGAAAAATAAGCGCGTTCCAGACCGCACATTCTCTATCTGCCATGGATGAAAACGATCGTGCACTTGGCTTGGCTTGTGAAGCTCTCAAACGGAATCGTCGTCATGACTATGCATCTGGCACCTAACCTATACAACGGAAACATCAAGTACATCGAGAAGGTGATGCTGCACTACGAAACTGAATACAAACACGGCCCTTTCCTACTCGCCGGAGACTTTAACGCGGACATCATGAACGACGACTGGCTAGTCCAACGCATGGTGTCCCGTTACGCTCTCCGGTGCATTTCATATGACTACAAACGTGTAAATGACTGCAAATATGTGAATAATAAAACATTATATATATAATCACACCACCCCCGTGTTTGTGTCACGTCTTTGTATGATCGAGTGGGCAAAATGTACGGAGAATCCACGGTTTACCAGATTTATCCTCCGGAGCTTCGCCCACTAATCATCATTCACTTCGTGGATATGGTCTCGATTTTTAATTGGCTTTCGGTGGCGATAAGGTCAAGATGGCTAGAGTTTCTTCTGCCGGTGAGGCACGAAGCGTGCCCGAGTTCGAGCCCATGATCGGCACAGGAGGTGAATCCTTCCTCTAGCAGAAGTACTGTGTTCTTTCTTTTATTTTGCGAAATTCTGGCTGTCTAATAACGTGGGGTTTGCTTCGTTGCCTTTTTCCTGTTTTTTTTTTTTTTTTTTACTATACAGATTTCATATCGCGTATCGTCTATACACCCCGCTGCCTTGTGGAAGTTGTAACATGCCGACTAGCATCTCGCCATGAACTTTTTATGTAGTTATCATTTGATGTTCGGATTTTACAAGGCCGGTGTGGAGCACAAATTAAATGTACGATGCCGGTTGCCTCGCCGCAAAGTAAGCGATTTCTCGTCCGTGCTAACAACGCTGAATCAACTACACTGATCACCGCGTTCAGCCGAGCTATCAGGATAATCGCTAGGCCAAGCAGATCATATTAAACTATATTAAAAAAAGGACGCGAAAACACCGGCGGCTTCTTGGGAATGTTAGTTCACGAGTGGTGCTTTGATGTTTCGCACTTCACCGCGTACTTGTCCGCTTATATTTGTTCGCCAATCTGGCCAAATCAGATTGTGTTTTAAACTGCGCGGAACACTGGGCATTCTGGACCTCTAAAGCGACGTGACAAGTGGTGGAACCACTTGTCACGTCGCTTTAGAGGTCCAGGTAGGGTTTATTGAACGTAGAGGTAGAGCGGCAGGGCTCTTGCCAGACGCGTCGCTTGGGCGTGTACTCGAGAGTGGATAGCGCGTGCACTTCTTTTGTGGCCTGTGCCTCTGCATATGCATGTCACCCACTGCT
Organism: Rhipicephalus appendiculatus; assembly: GCA_030522465.1. Taxonomy (NCBI): domain Eukaryota; kingdom Metazoa; phylum Arthropoda; class Arachnida; order Ixodida; family Ixodidae; genus Rhipicephalus; species Rhipicephalus appendiculatus. The sequence continues at coordinate 82,951 of JALIZH010017094.1, read as the reverse complement.
GCAGGTGGCATTATATTGCGGCACTTCACGATTTAGAATCTGCAGCGTAACACAAACGATGTACCTCGAACAGTCCGAAGCCGCAATCACTCCGCGTTTGGTGATACATGTCGAATACTTATTCACACAGCAGTTTCCTGTTTTCTGAGGTTGTAAGAGCAACAAAAAACCGCAAAGTGGTTTCTCGCTAATGTTTCTCTGGCTGACATCGCATTAAAAGAGAAGAAAATCCCAGCTGGACCTAAAACACGCAACAATTGTTCGACAATGCCACTTAATTATCCGAGCACCACACGCCACGCCGTCGCGCACTAGCCAGAAAGGAGGAGAGCGGCGGTTGCCAGACCAGTCCTCCCAACCCGATGCAAATGGTTTTCCACGAATCAAGGCCTATGGGGGGCAGTGTGAGCGCCAGAGGTGCATCTCGTCGCAAGTGTGTCTACTTCAAAACAGCTACGAGCGGGTGGTTGCCCAGCACTTAACCCTTTCAGTCCCAAATTAATTATTTTCAATGTAAGCAACTAGCTTTTACATTTTGAGATGCGCATGATCGTGGTAGACCAAAAAAAACTGAAGAACTCCTTGCTCACACTTTTCAGTGAAGGGCAATTAATGTGCCAATTAATTTAATAAATAATTATTATTTAATAATTCCATAATTTTTTACTTCATTTATTACTTAAAATGTTATTTAGATAAAATAGCATAATGTCCAAAAAAAATCAAATTTCCGGCACACAACTGACATAAATTCCCTATCTCTGCATGGTGAAAGAAGACACTGCCTCAGCGAAATACGCGAACAGCACGACCGCTTCTGTAATTTCTTCGTTAAGACGTGACCTCGCTTTGTGTGTACCATGTTGACACCACATGTAGGGCAGATGCCAAATACAGGCTCTTGAGGAAGAACAATGCTCTATCTTTACCAGATGCTTGCTGACTGACCTACACAATTTACGATTCCAACTGGAATCACAGGGACTGAAAGGGTTAAATTTGATAGATGCCTGTCAGATTATATTCTCTGAATCGAGCGTTCGACTTTCATCACGACATTACCGAGCCGACGCTGCCGCTTGGTGCAGCTTGTGGTTGGGCGTTGTGTTTAACAGTACGTGTTGCCCATGTGTATGACCGACGACGCAGCCTGTAACCACGGCGGCGATGGGGACACAACACGGTATATCTTACAATAGAGTGAATTTGGGCATGTTGGTGAAGCATAGTGAAACACACAGCTCAAATAACGATGGGGACACAGGAAGGAAACACTGTTTCCTTTTTTGTGTCCCCGTCGTCATTTGCTCTGTGTGTTTCACTATACGGTATACCTTACGCGAGTTCTCGCGTTAAGGTGTAGAGCGAGTCTGTTTCCAACGCTCACCACTTATCGATTTCACCAAGGTCCGACTGCAGGAAAATGGTATCGTGACGATTGGTGATTTTTGTGCAGACAACTTTGTTGGAATGGAAAAAAAAGGGGCGAAGTTGCCCTGAGCCGCTCAAGGCTTGAAACGGCGCAACTGGACGATTCTGGAGACTAATCTGGTTGCTGCTGGGTTGTTTTTAGGCCTTGGATAGGTGATGCAGATTCTAGGTTTTCGTTGGACTACGTGATGCTAGGTTGTTCCTACCTTGATTCTCAGCGCAGAGAGGTTCCCGTTAAACCTCAGACACGACACGGTTGTCGAAACTCCACAGACAGAAACTCGCGCTGAAACCAAGTGTTCGCACCTCTCAAAGATCTATGGGCACGTCGTCGTTGGCGTATGCCTTCCATCGCTTCGGGGTCTCCTCACAGCCGCCGTTGCTTCTCCCGTTCTCTAGTATTCTCTCGTTGTACGTACTCGGGGTCTTCGGCTCGCCGCCGTCGCTTCGCAGCCATTTGTTGGGCTAACTGTTGACTTCTTCATTTCTAGTGTACCAGTGGTGCGTAGCGGGATTAACACAATTTATGTGGCACATACCGTGTTTCATGATATTTTTCTGGTAGGCCGCACAGTGGCACATACCCGTTGAGATGATGATGATGATAGTTTTCTGCAATCGACTGTCGAGGAACGACCTCCCTAACAGCTTCGCTACTAATAAGGAGCTAGTCTGACCCGAGCCCTGAGGCACACCAGATTAACAGGTTTTGGTGCGCAGCAAAGTTCTTTGGCATATACAAACTGCTGTCGAACACAATATCTATTCTAATTAGGCTGTCGGTCGAGACGGTCTCCAGGTTTAAATGCAAGTATTACACGAGCACTTTTTTCATACATCAGGCACGAAAACTTGGTCGATAGGCTGCTGAAATCTCGCTGTGAAAATTCAGCTTATTACCTTGGTTAGCTTCAGCCGTTTAGGGCAGGTACCCTCAGGATCAGGAAGTGAATTGTTACGCAAACGGTCAATACCTTCTTCTTGCCCTTGTGTCACTGGAATGTCATCGACGGTGGCATTTATAAAACCAGCATGCGTAGTTTGCTGGATTGACATTTCGTAGCTGAACACCGAGCTAAAGTATAGATTATATTTTGTACTGATCTCGAAGGGTGAAACAATCTCGCCATTATTTACTATGAATGTGTGGCTAGCTGTCGATTACTTAGGACTGATAACTTTGCAGCAATCTTGGAAATCTGTCCTCCTTCACCCTTTGTGCGACAGCGGGACACTTACGTCCCAGTTTTCCGTCTACAGAAAATCCGTCTACGTCCCACATCACCCGTTGCAATTAGCGCAACATTCAGTCACTCATCTTACCTAAGTATTCGTAATCTCGAAGAAAATTCTTTTACCACACTTTCAAAGGGCGGATGTAGTGTTACAATGGCGTTGAATTTCGGTCAATTTCTATCTCTTCTTGCGATAGATCTTCTTGAGATAGATAGAACCTGCCAGTCAAAATGACGGATAAATTCGTATTTTTCTAGTTTTTGAGAGAGGCCATCTTGGCTTCCAGTCATCACGTGTTTTTGTAAATTTACGAAATAACTTGAGCGATAAATGCATCGGAACACACCCCTGCGAAATTATCCCGCTAATCCCTCAGCGGAATCATGTTGCTTTACTGCTGTGAATTGTTGGGGGAGTGCTGCGCGCCCCCCCTCCCCCAACCTCATCACCATGGGGGGGGGGGGGGGGGGGGTGCGCGCAGTCTGCCCGGTACACTGACTTAACAGGGAGGGTGGGCGCTGCAACAAGCCTTCGCCCCCCGCCCCCCCCCCCCCCTCCTTTCCCCTGAAAAGATACCTTGCGCACGCTTATGGCATCTGCGTGTGTAACTTTTATATGTTATGGGAGCGGCAGCAGTGAGCGCGCCGGTGGTAGACGAGAACGATGCGACACAAGCACTCTCGCGGCTCGCGCTCAGCGGCCGCTGGAAGTCAGTCCCGGTCGAGTCTTGAAATGATAAACATGTGTTGCTCAGTGTCTCGTCCTCGTCTCTGAAGGGTTCTGTGCGGCGGCAGGCCCAGACACCTACAATGGAAACACAGGCGGTCTTCGAGCAGCTCGGAACACGCCACGGGACGCGTGCAGCTCGCGGCAGAAAGAATGAAAGTTGTTCCACAGCACACGCCCATGGAGTGCATATACGTTCGGCCATCTGAAGATAATTTTGTCACGTTGGTATCCACGAATTTCGGGCGAGCGAAGTATTGTAGACAAGTGGAGAAGCACTCGAGAGGGCCCACGTTTACCGATTTTTCAATGGGCACGACCCGACAAACCCAATAATTCGGAGCCGAAGGTGCTTACTTTGGTCTGTATGATGCCCCGCAATTTATGTGGTGGCCTTAAGCAAGGGCAAACACATGCCGATGTTACGAGAACACAAATTTGAAGTGCCTTCGACGGGTTACCAGCCGCTTTGTACATATATAACCCCGTGAAAATACAAGCAAGTGGTGGCGTTGAAGCGGCATGGTTACGGTGTTTGCTTTCGGTGCGTGTGATCGCGGTTTCGATTCCTGTGTTGTGGGTACTTGTGTGCAAATGTCATGTTTGTGCGTGTATACCTTGTTGGCTATTTTCTAATATGTCCCAGTGATTAATAGCAGCAAGAAATGTCTGTGAAACGCTACTACAGTGCCTCAAATATTTTTTTTTTCGCAAGCCTGCACGCGGGCTAACACAAGCACCTACGGCGCCATCTGGATATAAAAACACTAAATGCACTGTAGAGCTATAGAAACCTAAGTGCGTCACTAAATCGAGCTGCTGCAGAAAGCCACCGCTGCTGCGTCTCTGTGCCGAGTTTACTTCAATGTTGCGTCTGACGGGCCGAAACAGATCGCTTTCTTTCGACATATGGCGCAGTCGAGTACTCTTCAAGACCCCTAATACCTGTCTCGGCTTCACTTGTGGCCGTATTTGCCTTATCTTGGGAACAGGGAAATGAATACAGCGTCGCCATCTCTGCGCGGATACAGAAAACACGAGCGCACATTGTAAACAAACCTTGTTAAGCCTTGTGAACCATAAACTGACTATGTATCTCACAAACGGAGCTATTTTATCGGCAGTATACGGCCAGCGAAGCCTCATTACAGAAATCGAAATCAAATACGAGCGTCAAATACGGCTCTCGCTTCAACAGGCACCGCCATCTTCCCTACCACCCTAGAACCTCCTTTTGAAGGGGGGTTTTGCGTATTTCCTTTAGGACGCACGCTGCGACACGAGCGCAAAACTCCCTATAGTAGGCTCAAACCCGTTTGCAGTGTACGTTGAATTTGCTGTGATAGAGGGTTATCTACCATTTGTTGCGCCAATTATGAACATTAAGATCTTCATACAAAACGGCGTGATCAGCATTGTTAGTGATTGTGCGGTCAATGACACAACCATCTGCGAACATTCAGATTAAGAGGCAACATGTAGAGGGAGGTCATTAATATAAATAAGAAATAGCAGTGCGCCTAAGACGCTACTTTGCGGAATGCCAGAAGTTGCAGGGAGGGGTGCGGAAATGGAATTATATACTTGTACTGACTGTGATCGGCTAGCAAGGAATGTCGATGCAGATTTAACTGAGAGCTTAATTGATGGTGTAACTTATCAAATGCTTTTGCCTAATCAAGAAAAAATGGCATCTTCCTGTTTGTTAGTATCGAGGTTGATGTATAAGTCGTGGATGAACATAGCAAGTTGCGTTTCGCATGAGAGGCCCTTGCTGAATCCATGTTGAGATGTGCGAAAAAGTTGTTGGTGTCAAGAAACTGTATGATTTGCGTGTAGATGACTTGCTCCATTATCTTGCCGGGTACACTAGTCGGGGACATTGGTCGATAGTTAAGAGGAGAGTTGTAGGTTGGAACGACCTGCCCTTCCTTCCAGGTGAGGGGATGCTACCGGATGATAAAGACGGCGAGAAGAATAACGTGAAATAGGCTGCGCAGTTGTTCTTGGTGTTTTTTAACAGTAGGAAGTTGGCTTAATGAGCACATGTGTACGGGGCACCCAGTCGAATGCCTTCGAAAAACCTTGAAATATAGCACCTAAGGATCCTCTGTATAACATAGGAAATCGTGCGTACATTCTGACATTGAGTTTGTCGAGACCATTTCCTGCGGAAGCCAGAATTAGAAGTGATCGTGTTCGAGCTGTTTACATGGAGCATTAGTCAGACCAATTGGTCTGTAATTGGCGGCACGTTAAACAGTGAAACACTTCTGCCTAGTTTTAAATTGTTTGGACCCACGGAATCTTGCAAGCAATGTTTAAATATCAGGCACTGTATTTTACTGTACACGGTGATGGTATTTGTAAAATCCTACTATTCATGTTTTCGCAGCATGATTATGAAGCTATTTTAATGCTGCTTAGCAGTTTAGATATTCCATCCGAGGTTATTTGGACATCAGGCATGGCTGCGGAACAGAAGTCCGCTATGGGTTCAATGTTAGACTCAATAGTGACAGTAAAAACAGACGCGAAGTAATTGTTATGGGCGGTGGCGCACTGGTTAGATTTCATACGTTCGTCATCCTCGTTAAAGAGTTGAATTTGCATTGATTGAGTTTTGGTCGAAATGACATTTCAAAATTTTCTCTGGTTTGTATGCAGCATTGTGAGAAAAGTAGCAGAAAAGAATATAGCTTTTGCTTCGAAGTCTTTGAGGTACTGTTTTGCGCAATGATAGTCGTGGTCCCCTGATCAAGGAGATTGGTTTGTTCTAGCCGAACTGTAAAGGTGTTTTTTTTTTCTTTTGAGGAGGCTTTTTTTTATGCTTGTTAAACCACGGATAACTCTCAGTGCTCATGAGGATTGTAGTTGCATATTTATTTTTTTAGGGTTGTCGTAGCGCTTTTGAAAAATTCCCCATTGGCGTCAACGCCAATAGGGTATTTATTTATTCATTGTCCAGCGGCATCCCGCGTGGGCGCGGACACTACTGATGCAAAAAATCGTGATCGCGTCACAGATCACCAAAATTCGTGCCGTCATCATGACTGGCGTCATTATAGCTTCACATAACGTGATGTCATCACAACAAATTTTCCCTTGGTCAATGGTGGACCGAGGCGGTGCATGACCAGCTTAGGTTCAGAAAGCTTGCAGGACCTCAGATCCTTGAGGCGGTAATAAAACCACCTTAAGTGCCGAGATATCTATGAAAGGGGCCGGGGATGTTCAAAACGTCGACCCCGAAGAAAAAGATGGCTTTCGCCTCCCAGTCGTCTTAGGTGAATGCATGCGAGATCCTGTGAGTTTTTTGGTTAGTGGACATGTGCTCCTGAAGTTTAAGTAGTCTGAAGTATCATCAGGTGGCCTGTAACGCGTGTACAACACGAAGCAATGACTCCAGCGTGATAACCTGACCCATAAGCACTCCAGGTCGGGAGTATCCCCGATGGGCGTTGCTCCTATGGGTGGATCATGCAATGTGTGGATCATGCTTAGCGAGTGAGTTTATGGAATAAGTCTTGTTCACTGCGCTACATTCAAATTGACGATAAGGAGGTGTTTCCTTATCTTGAAACTGAATTTCCGAGGTAGGGAGGACGGATTTTTTGTAAACACGGGAGCTTTGAAACATTGCGTTTACAATCTGCGAATCTTGTGTCTACTTCAGCCTTCGCGCATGACTACGTGTCATTGGAGCGCGTGGTCTTTCCGCATCGTTTCTTTAAATAACTCCAACATAACCTTCCTCACTGATGTTCATTTTGTCAAACACTAAGGCAACCCTTTCCCCCCTCCTCACGGTTTTCTTTCGTGCTTGCCTGCAGCTTCTTGCGAATACTCATCAGTTGTTGATATAGCAGCGTTCCTCAACTAGGACTTTATATCTCGAGCCTAGCTGTCTCAGGATGACCGGTTCTTTCTTATTCGGAGGCGGTCGACCTAATCATTCAATGCGTTTAAAAGCGATCGGGTCCAGCTCGAGTATTTCTTGGAAGATTCCTTCATTTACTGCTGCTTCCAGGGATTTGCCGTTTTCACCTTATGGTTCTGGTAACCCAAAAAGTGATATGTGAAAGCCGGTCCTCGCACAAAGTTACTTTTCCTTCAACTTTAGACAAGGCGTCTGCGTTTCTCTTGATTTCTGCCAGCCAGCCAGTTATTATTTTTTTTTTGATATCCTTAATATCAGCTGCGAGAGTACTGTCGGGACCGGGGTTAGTTTTAATGTCCCCTCCTAGAAGCCCCAGTTTCTTAAGGCAACTAAGAGCAACATCAAGTGAGCAACACAGCCATGGGCAAGGCAGCACTAGCAGAAAAGGATGTGGTGTCGTGTTCAGCACTAGCAGCGCTTGTGTTGTCGTGTTCTTCTCCCTTTGTCCCCGTAGTCAGTGTGTGCTATCCTGTGGAGATGAAAAGGATCGGTTGAACGAAAACACTTGCCGTAATATTTTCTCACCTGTACAATAAAAAAACGAAGGATTGTCGGCGAACCGCATTTTTTTGGTGCCCTACAGCCGTATATGGCTCCGAAGCTGTGCATTGGCTTCTGCGCCCGTTGACGTCTGTGTCGTGGCGCCCGCGTCGGGACCCGGGGTAAGATCGTAATTCTTCTTTTCTGTAACTGAGATAATTACGTGTAAAAAAAACTGATCGCTAAGCTCAGGTAGAGCAGTTATACTAGCGATGTCATCGGGGCAATTTGTTGGCAAATAAGCGATCCGGTCTATCGTCGCCTCTAGTGGGGCATGTTATAACTTGAAGGTAGAAGTCCATTACTAATTCGAGGAGCTTTTTACGTTCACTAGACGGAGATATGTGGCATGCTGTTAGCAGAGGCTAATTAGTGGTTGGTTGAAATCCCCGAAGAGAAAAATAGGAAACCTGGGGAGTTTTTTTTGTCTTCTAACGCGCCACGAAAATTAAAGTAGCTGGTTTTCTTAGGGTCTGTAGCAGAGTCCGAAGATAGACTTCAGGGGGGAATTATGCATGCATATCCATGATAGCTCTAGATTGACGACTGCAAATTTTTTTAAAGCTTGAGTACGCCACTACCACTCCTGCCAATTGCCATGACAATAAAGTATCAAATAAATGTCAGAATATCGCTCTGATGTCGTGATTTAGCCACGTTTCGGTGAGCAAAATGATGTCAGCATCTGTATCGGTGATATAGCTACAGAGGTAATCACGTTTACGCACACACTTCGTATAGCAGTTAATGCAATGTTAAAAAACATGCTTGGCGGCTTCGAACACGGAAAGGGCTGAAACCGATTGGATTGCATCGCTCATTTCCCACCGTGGCACGGGCGAGCACATATATGTTGCCTTCTGAAAAGTGAGAGCACTCATTCCCACTGCCCTTGTCTTTATCATAGAAGTATGTGTTTCTCCCCACATAAAGGTGATGAAGTGCTAGTTTTAAAGGACGTTTCTGAAGACTTATAAATTTGACCAGCTTTGTCCGTGCGTAGCGGGTGCGAAATCCTCGCCCACAGCATAGTATATTTTAGTCCATGGCCACCGGCCAAGATTTTCGCTTTATTCTTCAACCGATTCATTTTCGCAATAATCAGCCGTTTTTTGCCCCGGGCAGTTTTCACCCACCCGATGTGCGTGTTTGATACTTGCCACGTCTATTTGCGACTTTAGGTTGTTCGAATACAATGTCGTGACTCTTTGCTCCGAGACATCCCATGATTCGTTTTCTTCACCGTCAAGACCAAGAAAATCGGGACTGCTTCTGCGTAGCCTATTCCTCGTGTCCAGACAGGCAGCTTTAGACTTCTAGGTCACTTTATATTTGCTCCGTATCGTTAGTCTTTTAAACAATTGCTGCATCATTTTTGTCGACTCATCCAAAGTTAATTAGAGATGAGACCATTTTTTTTTCTTGCGTAACATTAGCACTCTTGAGGTTACCTAGTTGGAAGCGAATTGTATTTTGCTGTCGTCCTATTTTCTTGATAGCGCTTAGCATAGGATCTAGCTCGCATGCTCCCGCTGGGCTGGTGTTCAGTTCTGTGTCACCAGAGAGTAGTAACAAGGCTACAGCATCGCGACAGAGTCGACACGACACCTGTCAGTGTGCTGCTTACTTCTTTCAGTTATTTCCATTGTTCCATCTGGTTAACCTCCCTACCGTCTCCCTTTCTGTTTGCTTCCTCCTCCTCCTCCATTGTGCTTGATATCAATTACAAGAACTGCTGACAGAAGGATAACAATTCAGATACGTCGTTCGACGTAAGCACGTCTATGGACGTAAGCACGTCAATAGTCTGCAGGTCTACCTATTAACGCCGTGGTGGTTAGTCGCCAGCAATCACTGTTCCTAGGCGCGGTACGTATCGTGAACGAACTGCGTGTTTCGTTCAGGTTTTCGAGGAAATCTCCAGGACAATCTGGCAGACGTTAACACACGCTCGCTGTACATGTAACAAAATCGGACTGCTGCCAAGAAATGCACAATTTTCGTGCATGCAGTCCAGGTGGTAGATGTTTTTGTTTTTCACAGCTATAAAAATTCCACAGCCGTGTGGGGTGCGGCCAACCTTAGAATCAGTTGGACCACTGAACTGGTGACCCCTCTCTCACCTCACAACGCCGACGCAGGCAGCGTCTGCGAGCGAGTTTCTTGATTGAAAAAAACGGACTGCTCCCGCTGCACAACTGTTCACTGGCCACCCCGTATATATAGGCACTGGATCTTTACCTGCAAGTTATATAGTGCCGATGGGAGATTTCTCCTGTGCGTTGTTGAACAATAAAAATTCGCAGCGTGCGCGTTAACTAAAAGCGGACTGCGGGTCTCTGTGTCCAATCGGAGTCTTCTGTCTCTCATTGCCCATTAGCAGCGATTGGCATGTTCCAGTAGGAAACACCGGTCCATCACTGCGTGCTTTGCGCCTCCCCAGGTTTCTCTCCTGCGCAACGCCGCGATGAGCGCCAGCGTCAACGCCGCCGCCAGTGTAAGCGTTCGCGCCCGCTGCTTCGCATCTACACATGGTACCCTTTAGCGGGAGATGGTGTAATTTTTGTTAAATCTGGAAGGTCATGGAATCGAAAATAAAATCAACGCGAAAGCTCCAGGAAGTACTGATCAGGTTTGCCTGCCCTTCGCCGACGCTGGCGTTCGCGAGAAAGCATGCGCTGGTGTTCCGAAGTAAAAGAAACGTTCATTTCTCATACAATGGCACTGCCTCGTCTCCTGTTTTCCCTCTCCTTTCCCTCACATCAATCCTCATCATCCTCACTTCCCTTTCCTACCCTCTTGCTATACTGCACTATACACGGCTATGTTTGCATAGCCATGTATAGTGTCCCCACAACCTTTCCCTCCTATTCACCCTAAGCACTCCTCGCCATCACTTCCCTTTTCCACCGCCTTGCTATACTATACATGGCTACGTTATGCTTTACCCTCTCCAACGTTTTCCCCTCACATCACTTCCTTTCCCGCCCCCTAGCTATATTATACATGGCTCTTCTATACACGCCTATGGTATACATGGTTTCGCCTGCGTGACACCATACGTGGCATATGACATGCTTTGCCCTCTGCCCTCCTCCTCACTTTCCTTTCCCACCCCCTGGCTATACCATACTATCGGAGTTGTAAGCAACGCGTTACAAGTAATCGATTACTTGTAGTCAATTATGTTTTCGTGTAATTTAGTAATATAATCGATTACTTTTCCGAAAGTGTAACGTTTTGGGTAAATGAATTACATTTTCTTGTAATTGATTACCGGTAATCAAGTTGTAAACAGTCTTCTACGGCAGTTCTTTTCCCGAAAAATATTCAACCGCTCTGTTGAAACCCCCGTCCTGTCAGACCATTGGGTCCCCACAGAGCCTCTTCCTTGGCGTCAACTCAACGCCTTATCGAACGCAAGCACCAGCTAGGCGCGACGCTTCTTAGAGGACATGGACACCAGCATCCAAGTACAGCGCAACTACGTGGTGGCGAGCAGTGTTTTTACGTCTTAACTGAGAGGGCTCAGCGTCGTTGAGAGGGCTCAGTGTAACTTACCTCTTAACGTGGAATAATTGGCGACAACTTTAAAAAAAATGGCTGTGGCTTAACTCTGTTATGCCTAGGTGTGCGTAGCGAGAGGTACTGTTTATCTTATTGGACAGATTTAGTTCAGCGTCCGCAACAGCTTGCTGGGTCCGCAGAGCTCCTGAGGAAGCCCAACTAAATCTGTCTATTGTTTAGCTTGGTTCTCTTTACGGTTACGCTCCTCGAGGCGTGAGGCTCGTTCTTTCTCGTCGGCTCGCTGCCTCCTCTTGGTTTCGTTCCGACGATGAAGCCTGGCTTCTTTCATTCTCTCCGACTCCCTTTCCATATCTGCCCATGAATCCCACCGAGCCGCCCCTTCTATATATAAAATGCAACGCCGGCTCCTCCTCTCACGTCATGCCACATGACTCGGCGAGTGGTGCGGCCACAGCGAAACGGCGATAATACGCCCAATGTAGCTCTCGCTACAAAAAACTGTTGCAAGTTAACAACGCGTAGCACTATATCACAGAAGCCACAGTAAACCTCCCCGCCTTCTCTCTACCATGCAAGGCACAGTAGTTCGTTAGTTGTGTTGCTGTGTTACGGCAATAAAATGTTGAAGGAAAGTAACACAAACATAATCTATTAAATTTCTCAAATTTCTCGGTTGCCTTTCTGGGGGTGTAATTGACTACTGCGCTCAATTACATATTCAAGTAATTGAAATTTTAATCGGTTACTTATTATCTGTAACGGGAACAAGTCTGCATACTATACATGTCTATGCTATCCTTTACCATCTCCCCTCACGTCACTCATCCTCGCTTCCCTTTCCCGACCCCTTGCTGTACTATACTGCACATGGCTCTGCTATACATGGTTTTGCCTGCGTGCCGCCAAGCTGCGAGGAGACGGCAGAAAGACTACGAACGAGACGACATGAGACAGATGACAGCTCGTGCCCCTAAAATGTTCCGCTCTTAAGTCCGCCTTGGTAGCTTGCCATTATGCATTGCGACATTGTAACTGCCGCTAACCCACGCCTGCGCCTCTAAAGACTTCGAGGTCAGAGTGAACGAGGAGACTCCCATGTGCGGTAGATGCAAGTCAGGTCGCGTGAAGTTATGACAGCCTGCCGATACGGGAAGAACGAATGATATGATCGTGCGAGGAGCCTTACCAAGATAGTTGAGTGGAGACGACCGGTGTGACCTAACGCATAAACCATAAAATAGCGCAAGTAACCGCCATAGTGTTCATGTGGGTGCATTTACTGGTTCAAACCACCACCGCCCTTCGCGTCATGTGGTACGCAAGATCGTCGCCAACCTTTGAGTCCATTGTTGCGTGCACGGGGGCTGCGTGTAGCCTCGTCAAAATAAAACAAAGGTCGCGGCTAGATAATTTAACGAAACAGCGGTGGAGCGCACGCTTGGAGAATAACCAGTTTGTGTCAGTATTAGAAAGTCTTTTTTTACTCGTTTCTATCACAAAAAAAAAGTTTCTTAAATCGGCTTTCGTGCCAAGTTTTCGTTATGGCGTCGATGCCAGCAGTGCAGTCGATCGACATCCGCCAGGGAATTAAAATTTCATCCTTAGATCCGGAACTTCTTAAAATAAGGTTTCGTTAAATTCAGTTCGACCTCTGAAGTTCTCGATCTCTTTGATACGTTCGTTGATTTTGGCTGCAAGGTTTTTCTCCACATCTGTCCTTTATATCCGCTATTCAAACACTCTTGACGATCACGTTGTTGGCACGCATTCGCTTATTATAATCAACGACTGGTTTGTTGATCAGACTGCTTTCATTGAATGTGCATGCGATTCCTACAGCGTAGCGTTCACGCTCGCGACATCTTGGCGCAAGTTACCTATTACGTGCAACGTGTCTTCAAGCTTGAAAGGCCGTCTTTTAATTTTTCGCATTTTTCCGGATATCATTTAGCGGGATGTCTCTGAAGTTTTCCACGAGCTCGGCGACCTGTTCAGGCTTACCAGGGCCGCGATTCAATTCAACATCTCCAGCGCAGACAACCAGATGCGCGACGCAGAACTCCGCCACGCCAGCTCGAACGACCCACTTGGCTGGAGACGCACAGCCGAATAAACGAAGCGTTCGCCTCGGTGGCACAGTGGTTACGGGGCTCGGCTGGCGACCCGAAGTTCGCGCGTTCATTCCCGTCCACGGCGGCCTCATTTCGATGTCATTCAATGGAGGTAACTTGACGCATAGTACATTATGACAATCTTTTTTTTTTTTTGTGATCAGTAAATGTATGACCCTCATACCTCAGAGGATGATAACTTTCTTGTCTGTTTCTTTTCATGCATCCTTTGGATTAATCTTTTCTTTCAGCCAATGTCAATAAGTATGCTCTTTTTGCTACCCTTAATTGTTTTAATGTTTTAGTTGAAGGTCTCAGCTTCTAGTTTGTTTTGGTGATATTTTATTAATTGCCTTGTGTACTGTATAATCTAACTTCTTGCATACCACTGTTACGGGTACGACGTCATGTTCGCTTATCCCCGGTGCAGCCGTAACTGTTGCAACCGGTTCACATTGTTGCTAAACAGCAAATGCAACGTACTCTTTGGAACTGAAATGTGACGCGTTGTGAAATAGGCAAACTGCTCGAGTTCAAGGAAGGCCGAGTGAAGTACTGAGCCGATGGCCACTGCAGGATATTGATTACGCTATGTCACTTCAGCCATGGTAAAATGTACACCAAGCAGCATGGTCTCTGACAAGAACGACAGTGGTTGTGCGAGACTACGAAATGTTTCTATGCTTGTTGAGGATAGTGACCTGTCAAATAATCCTACCACGAGACTGTTTGACCAGAAAGCCATATTCTACACCAAATGTATTCTGAAGAAGCTCAATCGCAATAAAATGGCACTCTTCTGATTCTTTCAGGTACTGGGATGAACACTTCGCCTCCCTGGTGAGTACGGTCTTTTCTATGAGCTATGTACCGAATTCGAAACACCTCACCATCCGTTGTTCTAGATACAAGCACAGATTCTGTCCCAATGATAATATCTGGCCGCGAAATGCACAGTAAGCTAGAAAATTCGTCGGTTTTATTCTTCAGGCTCCTGCCATTGATAACAGAAACGCACAAGTAACGTGACGACTCTATATTGAATCCAACGGTGTACACGTTGATTGCTATCGAATGTGCTCCCGTACGTGTTGTGCCAGCATAAATGTCTTTCGTTAAAAAATTCGGCAGATCCTACGTACCGTGGGAATCGTTGAGCGAGGCGTTACGATATGACTCGAAACACATGTACAAATGTTATACGCACACACATGTATGTTTAACGGTCGCATATGTTTTATATAACTAGTTGTTTACAGTTGCGTAACGATGCCAACAGCAACACGGGTATCGCCAACACCAGAAGCGGTAAGCTGAAATGTAGCGCTTGAACTTGCGAGGATGGTAGTCCTGGATAGTGCTATATATAGACCAACTTCAGTGGATAGCACTTAACTACAATTGACGCTAACCCGACGTGACTCCTGTATCATTGGAGTACATATGTAATGTTTATAAAATTAGATGGGCAATCACAATTGACGTTTCACGAACATTACGCCTGCATAGGGTCTTTTTCTGAATGAGTTCAGAGACCTGGCGTGGCTCTGCGGTAGAATACTTGAATGCCACGCAGAATGCTTGGGTTCGATTCCTTCTGGGACCATAACATATATTCTTTGCATTCGTCGGGTCAACGCTACCGATGTCGGTTTGTCTTAACGCTCTCGCATTTAAATTACCAACGTCTATATCTACCGAGGAACGGCGAGAACAAACTGTCAAATACCAGTGGCGCATACCCGCATACCGCGGCCCGTGGTATGCGGGTATGTGCCACACGTGCCTGGAGGAAAGGGTGTGACGTCGTCGCGACAGGATTTTCACGCTATTCATGTCATGACCAGACAGTCATAACTGTCAAACCCTCTCACCCTCCAATACAAATTTTGGTCTACCCTAAGTTAAGGAGGTTATCACGAGAGCACCTAGACGTAGGCGGCTAGATAGATAGATAGAAACGCGACAAGTGTCTGCAGTACGCAAAGAAATGCTTCACATTTAATAATGTTGTCGTACTTCAGCTTAAATTTACCTTCGCAGCTCTGTTCCCCGCGCATACGCAATCAGTCCGCTTAGCGGGGCGCTACTACGCTGCATTTGGCGCTACTACGCTGGCTTACAGTTCCGAAGCTGCAGAGAGAAGACGCTGTTTGTCCTTAAAAATAAGCGAAAGCCAATAAATGTGAATTTTGCGGTGTTTATTACGCTTCCGCATCCTATGGGCTGTCTGAATTGTTGACGGTTCAACAGTGACATTCATCTTGGCTGGGAAGAAGATGTTTAATGGCAAGGAGGAGAGGTTGGCCTGGAAAGCAGGTTTCTGGCCTGCTACTCCTCACGGGGGGGGAAAGGGGAAAAGGGAAAGAGAGATAGAGGGAGGCATGATGAAAGGTGACTATGGTATGGCACAATGAGTCACTGCACACCCTGTCGTGTGCGGGGTAGGAGACGCACGAAAGTCTCTATACATTAGTTCCATTAGAAAATGCTCTAAAGACGAGCATTCCCAAAAGCTTCTCCTCTGAAAAGGGTCGGCAGTCCAGACAATCTATGAGGCGCTTTAGTGACTGTCTTTCTGTCGCGTATTGAGGGCACACACACAGGATGTGATAAATAGTCTCTGACGTGTGGCACACACTGCAGTTAGGGTTTTGCTCCTGTCCAATCTTGCACAGGTATCGTCGTGTATATGCAACACCCAGCCGCAGTCTGTGTAGTAGTGTTTCCTGGTCTCTCCTTAGTCGGCACGGAATACGAAAAGCACGACCAGAGTGAAGTCTGTAGAGGCGCTCGTGGCGATAATCAGGGTCATTCCATAGTCGTGTCATGGATGTTTTCATAGCCTTAGACAGCAATGCGTTGATGTCATATCAGGGAAAAAGTGAATCGATATGACTTCGCCGCTAGTGTGCGCCATTTTCGCTTCGGCGTCAGCTTGTTCATTCCCAGCTATGCCACAGTGACTGGGAGGGAATCCATTGTAATGCAACGGTATGTCCGGATTGAGACGCCTCAGTTAGCATGTTCAATATGTCGTACACTAGAGGACTGTACGCGGTTCCTTTCTTCATGTAATTGCTGATTAGGTGAAGTGCAGGCTTGGAGTCACAAAATAATGTCCATTTTGCTGGACTTTGCTGTAAAATGTAGCGGGCAGCTTGTCGGACACCAGTCAGCTCAGCTGGGAAGATAGATACAACCTTACGCTCTGATGCATCCAATGTTTCCTTCTGGTTTTTTATCTTCTGTACTGTAAAATAGCAAATTATTCCTACGTCAACAATTTTAGGTTACTTCCCGATTGCTTAATACGTTTCGCATAGCTACTGAAAGCTGGTTACTTTCTGCCTGTTGTTCGGTTCTGTTCAAAGCGGACAGATCATCTGCTGATTTGGCGACTTTTGACCTTAGATTTCCAAGCTTGTCTTCGCTTTTTTTCTTTGTTGGAGTCTTAGTTCTTCTAACTGTTTAACGAGTTTATCCGCCACACTGGTGTATACAGTGCCGAATGTCGCGGGTTCGATACCGGCAGCGGATGTCACACTTCGATGGAGGCGAAATGCTAGAGGCCCGTGTTCTGTGCGATTTCAGTGCACGTTAAAGAACACCAGATAGTCGAAATACGGCGGCCCGTTAAAGAACACCAGATAGCCCTCTAATACGGCGGCCCTCGTAATCCTATCGTGGTTCTGGGACGTGAAACTAACAGTTATGTCATGTTTAACGAGTTTGTCTTGACCTGGCAATATCTTTGGTATCGACGAATTGCTTCCAGTTTTTCACGCTCCCGCTTTTCCGACTGCAGATGCCCGGGGTTCTCTTTGACGTCATCGGCTAATAGTAATGTTAGAGTAAACATTGCACCAACACAAATACCGGCATAAACAGCTGGAAACGACCAGGTGGGTTCCGGTAGTGAAGTTTTATGCGTGCGAGTTGGCTTAGAATGGTGAAAGAGACCAACCGGAAGAAAGAGCAGATATAGGCGTTTCTGTCGCATCTCGGCGCCGGTATCCAACAGCCTTTCACTGCTAAAATTGTTTCCATTTCAACAGGGCCGCTAATTGTAAACGACAAGCTGCTCCCGCAAGATTCCAGTGCCTGTGAACGTTCGGTCGCTCTGCCATCGCTGTTAACGCGTTAAAACTGGTACCAGATCGTCAAGGCATAAATCGACCCAATGTTATCGCATGATTTCGCGCTCTGTTGTCGCAAGATTCTTTCTGTAATCCCAGCTTTTCAGGTTATCTGATTCCAAAAAGATTTATAAAGTCGACTGTATCGCTTGATTTGTCATCTTATTGCAGCAAAGACGTTCTTTCTTTTTGTAGCCGTTTTCTTTCAGCTGTAACATTATGCGTGCTTGTCTCCTTCCCAGCATCTGGAGTGCAGGAGGATTCCCGTCCTCTCCCACGTTTCCCAGGACTTCAACTCTACGACGGCCATTCGTAGTACCTTTCTGAGCACTATATACCAGCGTGCTTGGTTACTTCTCAGTCTGGCGCATGGACTGCAGCAGAACGTGATGTGTTCAGTACGACCGACCGGCTATGAAGCGAGTTGCGTTCTTGCCGCAAGCGAGACGTTCAACCATGATAGCAGCACTGGAACTGAAGCAGTCAAGAAGGTCAAAATCCGGTGTGTAAATAGATTCATGAATGTGCTATTCAACTGCTATATTACTATATAACCTTACTGCTATATAACTTGAGCACCATTACTCCCTTGGGTGTGGTTTGGTTTTTCCAGCATCTAATGCACAGACGCTTGCATAATTAAAGTGCAAAGTGAAATTTCTAAATGCTGACTCATTCGGAATATGATTTTTTCGCGCAGTTTGTTTTTACAGCGGCAAGTATAATGTAGGCGGCGAAAGTTCTTCACTTTCCTAATAAGGTGCAAATCGTGCACAGTTAGACGTTTTCATCTTGACCCTGCTTGCGGAGTACGCCATCATACAGAGGCATATTTGTAATGAGACACCTGGTTACGAGCATTAGCCTGCGGCGGTAGTTGACATTTACTGTAGCAGCGCAGAACATTGGTGGGTTCGTGTGGTGCCATGTTGTGCGGAATTGGCATCGTAAAACTTCCACTCTTCTTTCTTCAGTCTTTATCAGTATCTTTTGAGACAAATTGGTGCTGGAGGTTTCTTAAGCCGGGCATTTCTTCCATGGTGTCTACAACGTTTAGGAAATTGAGATATGCGAAGTTGTGCGAGCATACGACGCGGTACGTCTTGCCGGGCGTAATGGTAGCAGTTTAAAATGTGGTCCCTGGCGCCATACCTACGCGGGGCTTGCCTTAACAATAGGAAGTAAACGTCAAGTTCGACTAAGATCTGTCGATGTCACCTGAGCATGCCTGGTCACGAATCAGTTTTATATTTGCAGTTCCTAAAACCGAATGGGTGAAGCCGCAAGGTTGGCGAAAAGTCCAGCTGAGCAGCGCGCGCTGCTCCTGGGATATTCAACTGCTTCGTAGGTGACTTACCTGGATAGTTGTCGAAGCCGGTTACTCGTCTAATTTGGCGGAGGTGCATCGCTTCAAGGCAGCCGCGACCACATCGAGTGTTGCCGTGGATGTGTATTACTTGGACAGGTATTAAACTGCGCGTCGGATTAATTTTTTTCACTGTCGTTCTTCCTGAGTTGAAACGTAAGGCTGCGTTGTCGTTGCAGGTGTCCGAACAGTTTCGCGTAAGGGGAAGGTCTCTTTCGGGGAACAACAATAGTGAGTCAACAATTAGCTCGCGCTAACATGCTAGATGTTAACCTTCAACAATGTCTGACGTTGCAGCGTACCCACTAACTTCACTGACTCTTAAATAAGCTCCAGTCTTATGGTAGATCTGGCACGTTGTGACTTATATTACATACTTTATCCTCCTACTTTGCTTCATTTGGACCTGGGAAGCCGAACCTCCTCGCACCCTTACGTATTCAGTTACCTACTGCAAAACGGGTAACTGTTTCATTAAAGGTGCTCAACGTTAAAATTGAAGCTGATTTACGTCCTTAAGACATCAACGACGTAGTTTGTTTTCGTCACTGTAATCATATGCGGGCTCGTCTCCTTCACAGAATCCGGAGTGCAGCAAAATTCGCCTCGTGTGCTGCGGTGCCCAGGCCTTCAACTGTTTCGACAGCGCTTCGCAGCGGCTTCCTTCTCACTCTGGCGCATTGGCTGCTGCAGATGTTCATTCGTTATGCACGAGCGACCGTTCATGTTAGCGAGTTGCGTTCTCGCCGCAAGCGAGACGTTCAGCCACCACACCAGCACCGGAACCAAAGAAGGCTTGAGGAATTATCGGACTGTTGAGTAAATACATTCACCAAGGAATGTGTTAAAACTTCAGCACCACCACTTGCTCACGGGTAGTTCGGCCTGTGAATGGTTTGATCATGCAGGCATCCAGTGCACTATACTGGGTATTCAAATTCTTAAGGAATGGCGCATATGGAATAACAATTTCACTTCCTACATTCAGTTGCCCTTGCAGCAGAACATAACAGGCAAAAAATTTATCCTCGCTATACAGGTCACAATTATTGGACGTTATTAGGCAGTTAGAACTGCGGTAGAGTTGATAGGGGGGACTAGTTGGTATAGAAGTATTGTGACAACTTGGCAGCGCAAACAAATGGGACAAAGAGCAGGACACAAAAAAGCGCATCTGTCAATTATAGCTGTTGGTGTCCCATCGTGTTGTCCCGTTTGTTTGCACTGCGAAGTTGTCATAATGAGAACAGAACAGAACAGAACAGAACAGAACAGAACAGAACAGAACAGAACAGAACAGAACAGAACAGAACAGAACAGAACAGAACAGAACAGAACAGAACAGAACAGAACAGAACAGAACAGAACAGAACAGAACAGAACAGAACAGAACAGAACAGAACAGAACAGAACAGAACAGAACAGAACAGAACAGAACAGAACAGAACAGAACAGAACAGAACAGAACAGAACAGAACAGAACAGAACAGAACAGAACAGAACAGAACAGAACAGAACAGAACAGAACAGAACAGAACAGAACAGAACAGAACAGAACAGAACAGAACAGAACAGAACAGAACAGAACAGAACAGAACAGAACAGAACAGAACAGAACAGAACAGAACAGAACAGAACAGAACAGAACAGAACAGAACAGAACAGAACAGAACAGAACAGAACAGAACAGAACAGAACAGAACAGAACAGAACAGAACAGAACAGAACAGAACAGAACAGAACAGAACAGAACAGAACAGAACAGAACAGAACAGAACAGAACAGAACAGAACAGAACAGAACAGAACAGAACAGAACAGAACAGAACAGAACAGAACAGAACAGAACAGAACAGAACAGAACAGAACAGAACAGAACAGAACAGAACAGAACAGAACAGAACAGAACAGAACAGAACAGAACAGAACAGAACAGAACAGAACAGAACAGAACAGAACAGAACAGAACAGAACAGAACAGAACAGAACAGAACAGAACAGAACAGAACAGAACAGAACAGAACAGAACAGAACAGAACAGAACAGAACAGAACAGAACAGAACAGAACAGAACAGAACAGAACAGAACAGAACAGAACAGAACAGAACAGAACAGAACAGAACAGAACAGAACAGAACAGAACAGAACAGAACAGAACAGAACAGAGCCTTGGCGCTTGTCCGCATTGTTACAACACTCGTTCTGCGCGCCGCAAACTTCGTTTGCCTTGGCGCTTGTCCGCATTGTTACAACACTCGTTCTGCGCGCCGCAAACTTCGTTTGCCTTGGCGCTTGTCCGCATTGTTACAACACTCGTTCTGCGCGCCGCAAACTTCGTTTGCCTTGGCGCTTGTCCGCATTGTTACAACACTCGTTCTGCGCGCCGCAAACTTCGTTTGCCTTGGCGCTTGTCCGCATTGTTACAACACTCGTTCTGCGCGCCGCAAACTTCGTTTGCCTTGGCGCTTGTCCGCATTGTTACAACACTCGTTCTGCGCGCCGCAAACTTCGTTTGCCTTGGCGCTTGTCCGCATTGTTACAACACTCGTTCTGCGCGCCGCAAACTTCGTTTGCCTTGGCGCTTGTCCGCATTGTTACAACACTCGTTCTGCGCGCCGCAAACTTCGTTTGCCTTGGCGCTTGTCCGCATTGTTACAACACTCGTTCTGCGCGCCGCAAACTTCGTTTGCCTTGGCGCTTGTCCGCATTGTTACAACACTCGTTCTGCGCGCCGCAAACTTCGTTTGCCTTGGCGCTTGTCCGCATTGTTACAACACTCGTTCTGCGCGCCGCAAACTTCGTTTGCCTTGGCGCTTGTCCGCATTGTTACAACACTCGTTCTGCGCGCCGCAAACTTCGTTTGCCTTGGCGCTTGTCCGCATTGTTACAACACTCGTTCTGCGCGCCGCAAACTTCGTTTGCCTTGGCGCTTGTCCGCATTGTTACAACACTCGTTCTGCGCGCCGCAAACTTCGTTTGCCTTGGCGCTTGTCCGCATTGTTACAACACTCGTTCTGCGCGCCGCAAACTTCGTTTGCCTTGGCGCTTGTCCGCATTGTTACAACACTCGTTCTGCGCGCCGCAAACTTCGTTTGCCTTGGCGCTTGTCCGCATTGTTACAACACTCGTTCTGCGCGCCGCAAACTTCGTTTGCCTTGGCGCTTGTCCGCATTGTTACAACACTCGTTCTGCGCGCCGCAAACTTCGTTTGCCTTGGCGCTTGTCCGCATTGTTACAACACTCGTTCTGCGCGCCGCAAACTTCGTTTGCCTTGGCGCTTGTCCGCATTGTTACAACACTCGTTCTGCGCGCCGCAAACTTCGTTTGCCTTGGCGCTTGTCCGCATTGTTACAACACTCGTTCTGCGCGCCGCAAACTTCGTTTGCCTTGGCGCTTGTCCGCATTGTTACAACACTCGTTCTGCGCGCCGCAAACTTCGTTTGCCTTGGCGCTTGTCCGCATTGTTACAACACTCGTTCTGCGCGCCGCAAACTTCGTTTGCCTTGGCGCTTGTCCGCATTGTTACAACACTCGTTCTGCGCGCCGCAAACTTCGTTTGCCTTGGCGCTTGTCCGCATTGTTACAACACTCGTTCTGCGCGCCGCAAACTTCGTTTGCCTTGGCGCTTGTCCGCATTGTTACAACACTCGTTCTGCGCGCCGCAAACTTCGTTTGCCTTGGCGCTTGTCCGCATTGTTACAACACTCGTTCTGCGCGCCGCAAACTTCGTTTGCCTTGGCGCTTGTCCGCATTGTTACAACACTCGTTCTGCGCGCCGCAAACTTCGTTTGCCTTGGCGCTTGTCCGCATTGTTACAACACTCGTTCTGCGCGCCGCAAACTTCGTTTGCCTTGGCGCTTGTCCGCATTGTTACAACACTCGTTCTGCGCGCCGCAAACTTCGTTTGCCTTGGCGCTTGTCCGCATTGTTACAACACTCGTTCTGCGCGCCGCAAACTTCGTTTGCCTTGGCGCTTGTCCGCATTGTTACAACACTCGTTCTGCGCGCCGCAAACCTGCGTGCAGAAACAGCTTCCTTACCATCTAGCGAATCCATTGCTGCAAAAATATTTCAAATCGGTCAAATAGAAGCTGAGTTAGAGCGATTTGTCGCGCTCGTATGGTTGCGAGAAGAAAAAAACTCGCAGGGTCTTTTGTGCATTCACCTAAGACCACTCGAAGGCGAAAGCCATCTTCTTTCTCTGTTCCTGATGTCGCGCTCTCTGAATTTGTTCGGTGCCCAAAAGAGGGCGCTATAACAACGTGTGCCATTGCGTCACATGGCATCACATGACGTGTTTTCAGCTTTTTTTACTTGTAAATATACGGGAGTCTACTCTCTGCTCCCAAGCTGTCAACATGCGTATTTCTCACCTCTACTAAAGAGAGCTTCCAGCACGCCGTTATGGCACATACCTACTCGATACAGCACTGACCACTTTACATGGTAAACGACGAAAAGAGAGAGAGAGAAAACATTTATTGAGTAAAGATTTTGAGTGAAGGTGGGAGGGTCCCTTATTCCAGGAACCCTCTGGCCTGGACAGCCCGCCGGGCTCGAGCGACGAGTTGACGCTGGTCGACCAGGTCCGGCTGGGAGATCGCAGCCTCCCACGCTTCACTGAGGAGGTCTGGGTCATGCTGCTCTTTTACTAAACATATATAACAACGATTTTGTACAACAGGAAAATACGGCGTGGTTCAGATAAACAATGAAATTATGCGTGTTGTAGACCGTGTTTTTGTGGAACCCCGAATAGATGAAGATGGCTGCTCAGCTACAGAAACTCAGCAAAGCAGGGTACCAGAAATGAGCTATGGGTGGACATTCGAAGACAGTGAAAGGCACTGGTGTTAATATTCAGATTAGAATTAACCATAAAAATCTCACTATTTATTACTTCATTTCCACGCTGCAAATGCAGTCGTTCCTAGCTGGAAGCTGCGACACGTGCAGGATATGTTGCTTGTTTGCAGGATGCTGAGAAAATCTTGCATTTCAGGAGCATTACATTCATGGAAGCACGAAAGATGTTTTTGCATAAGTAAAATGACGCGCTCATGCTTCTAGTAAGGTTGTTCGAAAGAACAAACATGGTAAAGCTATTTTGAATAAGTAAAACCACAAGATTCTGGAAATTTTCGTCGCCAACGGGGTCCAAAAGTAGCCAATTTGGCGCAAAATGCCACCAACGGCAACCCTGTAAGCAACAACTAACTCGTCAAATCCGCGTTTACGATGGGCAAGCACAGCGCCGAACACAACACCGCTAGTGTCCTTGTGAATTTCATTTTGGGTGCTCTCAGCTTTTCTCTCATAATAAACTTCTCTCTCTCTCTCTAATATGGGGCCGAGCAAATAAAAATGTCGCAAGATTAGAGGCGAAGTAAGAATTCATCGGAGTTTTCTGGATGCATCGCCGCATGTGACTTCGCTCAAAGGTCGCAGCCGCTGCGGAGGTCAGTCAAATGCGCTATAATTGTGAGGAAGCTGCGAATGAAACGTGTAAAATAAAATCAAAGGCATAGAGAGCTGCGAAGGTATTTCATTGTGAGTTTAGGAAACGTAGCAGTAGCACGAAGTGTCGTGGGATCCGAAGGACGCCATCTGGGAAGAAGACGGCCCAGAATAAGCACCTTTCGTACGCCAAAGCAACACTTCTTTAAGTTTACCTCAATACCATTAGAGCTGATACTAGTGACGACAGCTTCGACCTTTTGTAGATGTGTCGCAAAGCCGTCTGAAAAGATCAGAGTACCATCCAGGTAGTAGAGATTCCTCTGCCACTTGAAGCCGCGAAGGATGCTGATCATGCGTTCAAATGTTGCAAGCGCGTTGCACAGCCCGAATCGCGTCACAATAAATTCATATAAGCCATCGGATATAACTAAGGCTGGTTTGCGGTGGTCAAGTTCAGCCATCGGGGCTTCAAGCAGCCGGAGCGCAGGTCCAACGAATAGAAGGAGAGAGAGAAAAAAAACTGTGCTCCATGCCGGCAGTCGCGGCGTCGTCTATTAGTGGCTAGGGATAGGTGTCCTTACGAGTGATCTTGTTCAGCAAGCCATAGTCTACCCAAAAACTAGGCAATTGAGCCGTCCTTTTCTCTTTTTTGTTCTTTTTTACAATATCGACCGGTGAGAACCCTCGGCTGTTTGAGGTCTGTATGACGCTGTGTTGAGCCGTGTCACTTGTGCGATCACCTTCCCTAAACAGACGTACTCCTTTACCACTTCCAGTGTTTTCATAGGCATCGCAAACCACTCTTCTCTTCGGAAACTGCTGAACATTGCTTTATTTTTCTGCATATTAATTTTCTGACCCACCGCTCTGCTTTCCCTGTCTAATTCAGTAATTATGATTTGCAATAGTTTTCCCGAGATACTAAACATGGCAATATCGCAAGCGAATCGCATGTTACTAAGCTACTCTCCTTTAACTGCTATCGCATGCTGTCCGCAATCCAACTCTCTGAAAACCTCCTGTTAACACGCGGTGAATAGCATTGGAGAGATGGTAGCTCCCTGCCTTGAACTCTTTATTAAAATTTTATTCCATGCGTTTTTTTTTTTTCATGGGGGGACAATGGTGGCTGTGGAGACACTGTGGATATGCCGCCGCGACGGCATAGCGGCTATGGAGGTCGGCTGGTGACCTGAAAGGCGCAGGTTCAATCCCGGCCGCGGTGGTCGCATTTCGATGGAGGCGAAATGGTAGAGGACCGCATGTACTGTGCGATGTCAAAGCACCTTAAAGAACGCCAGATGATCAAAATTTCCGGAGTTCTCCTGTACCGCGGGCCTCATTATCATATCGTGGTCTTGTCACGTAAAACCCCAGATATTGTTATTATTATTATTATTATTAATGTTCGTTCATTAAAAAATCATACCAGAGGGCGTTCGAATGATGATATTAACACGAAAGTGTTTTATGCCGGGGTCCACCAAGACTTCACAGACGTCTTTCCGTCACGGATGTGACGTTCTTAAAATTTACATGAACAGAATACAAAGAAAGAAAACAGAAGGAAAAGTTTCACTTATTTGGGAGTCCCGGGAATTGAACCCATGACCTCTCGGTCCGCGGCTATAGAAACCGGGCGCTCAACCAACTGCGCCACAAACGCATTTGGGGACAGCTGCTCAGACGCGCCTTATATATCTCACACTCCTTCTCCATGTACCTGCGCTCTTGGTTTGTTGGGGTGGTGCCGCCACCTACGAACGCAGAAGAGAAGTACTGCATAATTACACCAGCGAGCACCGACAGTGCACGCTTCTGTAGTATCAGTACTAAGTATTCTAGTTCACTGTATCAGTACTACGGCGCCTCGACGCCAGCATTCGAACGAACGCTGGCATGAATGCACCCTACCAACGCCACCTAGGTAGCGTTGGCTCTACTCAGCACATCGGAGCGTGGCCTCCGCAATCACCTCCGATGTTTCTGCAGCTAATTTCGGAGGCCACGAGCTTTGTAACTGCGGCGCGCTATACGCGCTGATTTGACTCGGCGACGACGCAGTTACGTACTTTGCCTTTCGCGTTGTGCTAACATGCGCAGCTTTCCATATGCCATGACTGTGTTACTCCGCCATCTACTGATAGGAGTGCGACGGCACCGACTGCGAGAACTGCTGCATTCAGCGCCCCAGAAAGACAACGGCGTCGACGGGCGAATGTCGCGCAGTTTGGTGCAGCGAGGGACACGCCAGGAGGGAGCGGGAGGCCTTCGCGCGTTCACGGCTGAAGCTGAGAACTCTGCCTCTCGCGTTTCCGAAGTTGAGCGCATCGTGACCCAACTGGTTTCCTTACACTCACCGAAGCAGGACCGAAATGATCGTACTTTCACCGAAGCTACCCACCAGCCGGACGCTGCTCGGTAACACGACGGCGCATGCCAAACACACCTACAGGACGGTCGCCGACCCTTAAATCATGCACCCTTCGCTGCAGCGGACCATGAGTTCACAGAACGATTTAGTGAAAACCTGTTCCACGGTTTGCGAACGCCTGTGGTTCATGTGTGATTTGCGCGATGCTCCGGTGCGTGCAATGCAGTGTTTCCAAAAAATGTATCCCGGTCGCGAGTCGTTGGTTATCGTGATGGAGGTTGTCACCACGCGCCAACATGGGTGCATCAACGTTTAAGGGTGCTGTAGCCACTAAACACCAACAGATATTATATATCAATGGGCAATAAACATTCAACTACTTCTGTGAAGACATGTTTCACTTTCGTGTGTTATGCCGATTCCTATATCAGAGGGATCAACCACAATTTTTTAGGTAGTGTTTTTGGAGCCGGTGACAGGCAAATCTGTAGCGCTAGCGCACGTGCGTCATCATGTGTGCTATCTGCCGATTTGTGTGTACCGCGAGCCAAGACCTTCTAGAACGATTACTTTGTACTTTAATAGTCATAATAATTCTTGGGGTCTAACGTCCCAAAACGACCGTATGATGAGAGATGCCGCAGTGGAGCGCTCTCAAAATTTCGACCACCGGGGGGTTCTTTAATGTGCACCTGAATCTAAGCACACGGGCCCTCAAGCATTTCCGCCACCATCGAAAATGCGCCGCCGCGGCCGTACTTTGTAGTTTGAACCGCACGTTTGGTAGCACCATGTTAGTTCGCGGAGGCTGCATTTCGATGGACGCAATATGCAAGAAGCCCATGGGCTCAGATTTAGGTGCACGTTAAAGAACCCCACGTGGTCTAACTATCGGGGGCCCTCCAATATGGCATCTCTCACATTCATATCGCGTTCTTTGGACGCAAAACCCCAACAATTATTATAAGAAGTATAACCGCTTTCTGTGCATCCAGAGAAGCCTAATCAGTAGAAAAAAAGCTCGGAAAACACGGGGACGAAAAGTAAGCAGACGCTATAAGCTAAGTAACCGAACTAGTTAACATTGCGAAATGCTATCATTCGACTGTCAAGTCATTAAATGTGCGCCAACTGCTTCAAGATCTGTCATCGGCCGAGCCTTTCAACATGGTAAAAAATTTGCGCAGCTCGCGCTGAGTCGCGTAAGGCTGGGGCAGAGCAGAGCTGGTCGGCACTCGCCTGGTCCTGGCTGGATAAATTGGCCTAACTTGCAAATTCGAGGCTTGGTCTCGATTAGCTTCCATCCCATGTGAAGGAAGCTTAATTAGCTAATTAGTCGAGCTACCACTAGTTATATTCAGTCTCAATTAGTATTAGGCTAAGCTCGGCGCATCTTACATAGTTCGGCATTACTAGGCATACGAGAATCTCAGCTCGGTTAAATTAGGGCTTTTTGAGGTGTGATTTCATTAGCTTAGGTGTGCGTAGTTAATTATGTTTTACAATGCTCAACATGGCTAAATAAGGCTTGTCTATGGTTACACTGGTTTAACTAAGCACAGGTGTTCTTAATTTTGCTTGACGTGGCCGCGCCGGCAGGATCATGGTTTCCTCTCTACATCGCGAACCGGACAAACGGCGGGCATAACATACTTGCTGTAAAAAAATGCGAAGGGAATAAATGAATACGTTTGGCTGCCCTTCCGAATTCCCGGTGCAGTCGCGCACCGTTTTCTTTTTCTGATGCGTAAAACGAGTCGTTGCCATAGGATCGGGGAATGACCACTTTAACGTTGCAGCTCGCCGGTCTTATCTTTGTCGCCGTTAGCAACGAACGCGGCAGGCCACGCCAAGTCGTGAAGCTGTGTGTTCTGAACTTTTTTTCTTTTGTTTCTTTCCTTTTCTTTCTTGCCTTCACGCAACGCTTGACTTCGCGCGAGATTCAAAAGATAAAAGTCATGCGGCACGTGGTGGAAGACACGCGAACTAAACGCCGATGTCCGTGAAAGCTGGATCTGGTATTTGTGTCATTCTGGAAGCAGATGAACATAAACATCTGCTGTTTCTCGATCACAGCTATGACTTTCAGTACGGTCATTCTGACGTAACATCCTCGTCTGTTCAGCTATCCAGAAGACTTTCATGCCGAAGAGCAAACCAATCTGTTAACTTTTCTTATTATTGTGAAAAGTTTTAAGATCGCTGCTTGTTTTACTGCCCAAAAAACGAATTTGGCCCAATTACAGGCTCCTGAACGCTTCCAAAGAAGGCTGCGGGATACCACGCTCTGTTTTGGTCATTCTTGACCTCAGCAGCACGCGCTCAGCTACGAAGCTTCATTATCACTGAACTTCCCAACAAATTTGGGCTCAAACACTCGTATTAACCGCTCCATTTCCACTTCTTGTTAAGTTCCATATTAGGACTACTGAGATCACTTAGACCAGGGGTCTCAAACACGAGGCCAGCGGGCCGCATGCGGCCCGCAAACCTCTCGCGTGCGGCCCACGGCCTGCACATGACTTTCTTCGTCACCCATTTCTTTTTTTTTATTTCCTTAATAATACATTCATGAGCTGCACACACATGAGTAGTCTCAGGCATTCTTTTTGTGTGGCAACACATGAAATCACTATGTGTTAACCGCCATGGCCGGGTATTGAAAACTCTAAATTTCAGAATCGGCATCAATTTCAGTCATTTTGCAAATCGGTATCGGTGTTTCTAGAATCCTGACTCTGATATCCCTTAAAAAATCAGTCAGCCATATATGACATATGGAAAAGACTGTCTTTTAAACGGCAATGGTAGCTATCATCTTATTCGAGCCTCCCACCCCACCCCACCTCCCGCTTCAATACTGCCCCGGCCCTTGCCGGGTACTCTGTAGTGTCTGCGGCCCGCTGGCTTAGGTGAGTTTCAGACCCCTTACTTAGACTAACGATATTTAGTTTAGGATTTCTTACTTGTTGGTTCTAGGCTATCCAACAATATTGTCGGTGACCCATACATGCGGGCTTTCATAATTTAATATATGAATAGCAGCGCATTCAATGCACTTAATCGAACTTCTAACTTAGCGGTTAGGTCCCTTTTACAAAGTTTATACCACTGTGCGTATTCTGGCACAGCATTCTTCGAGTTTGCGTCATTTCTATTTGACGCGTGCCTCGATGGCTGGCCAATGTCCTGCGGTTCTATAGAGATTCACCCGTGTAACAGGAAGATCCGTAGTTTCATCACACTTATAGGTCATTGCTCCCGCCGTTATATTTGGTGTCCGCCTAAAGAATGCTTTTTCACGTTTAAACTCTTGGGACCGCGGGTGTGCGCGATTCCTAATGGTTTGCTTAGAAGACACTCTTGAGCAAGACGAGAACCACAGATAGAGGGATGAACGTGGTTTTGAAACACCAGAAGTCCATTAGAGCAAAGCGTGTTTGAAGCCTTTACAAAGTTTCAGAAAGTGGCTTTCGAATATATCTTTCTGCAAGCATCCCATAATAACTGAATCGTAAAAGCGAAGAGTGTATAAAACTTTAGAACGCACCAAGAATGGCTGTGACGTAAAGATGTCCAACATGTGCGTTGCCCGAGATGTACGGATGATGATTTTGTCCTTTACGTGTTGCTACACAATAGGACTGGGTTTCGTTTGGGGGTTCAGTGTGCCTGACTGTATGCTTGTCTCCATCAAACGCGTCCAAAAGTACATTATATATAAATGGAGTTGTAGGTGAGGAGGGTTTTTTGGAGCATCACCACCTACGCAGGTCAGTCAATACAAGCCTCTTTTGAAACACACCTGAGTGTAGATTTAGTGTTGTTTTTTTATATATTCACGCTGGTATTTTAGGTTACAGCCGTTGACAGGAAACTTATCTTCCTAACTACTGTTGATTGACATCATACGTGCCTAAATCGATTATCAGCTCCGGTGACCTCACAAAACGATCAACGAGGACTAGCGAGATAAGCATTTCGGCTACGTTCGATAAGGAACAAAGCAACCCATTTTCGATGCAAGGCTGCCGGGCTGCAGTGTTCCCGCTGTTTCGTGAAACAATATAACAATGACAGTCTCCTAAATACTACAGCCCTTGCGAGCGTTTAGTCTACTTTGAAATTCGCATCTCCATAGTCTTCGTCTTAGTCTAAGCGCTAGTCCTAATCGTCTTGTCTCTTCATTGTCGGTTTATTGCACTGCAGTATTTTGGATAAACAGCCCTTTGCAATAGTGGGCTAAACACTGCGCTTAGAGATGATTACCACATGTGAACCATAAGACTGCTCTGTACCTGTGGCACATTTCGTTTCAGTCCATTTATTGTTTTGAACATGTTACATGTAAAGGGAAGGTTCGGCTAAGGACTAGATTAGCCTGCCTGGCAATGCCCTTTCACTAATGCACTGCTCACCAACTGCGTTAAGAGTCATTAAGAAATTATACAATAAAATGCGGATGCACTAAACCGGGAAGAAAAATTTAGTACAAGCAGGCAAAATTCAGATTTTGTGAAATTTTGATGCCAAACACGCGTTTCGGTGGTAACAGGGTGCGCTTTCAAATACCAGGGTCTGTATGTACAGGGCTGGTCAAAAGTTCCCAGGCCACTATCCCATGTATTCCTATGGCTGCGTGGCCTGGGAACTTTTGACCCCCCCCCTGTACTTCTCTATTATGAATTAAGCACCCAACGCTATGACAGAGTAGTGTCCCTCAATCCGTACCCCCCCCCCCCTATCGCGGAGAAAGCGCGCATCAAGACACGAAGGCACCCTAAAGGAGAGCTTCATACAGCACCGACTGTCGCCGCGCCACGACGTTGGGTAGCTAAGTGGCGATGCTATTTGCAATGCTTATAGGCTGTCGCGCCACGAAGCGGATGACACGAGAACCACATGGAGGAGGGTTAGCAGACGACAAACTGCAGCCACTCCCTTGTTCGGTTGTGCTAGTTTGATTGTCAACGCGCTGCCAAGAAAGAAAAAAGAAAAAATTACACCATCTCCCGCTAAAGGGAACCATGTGTAGATGTGAAGCAGCGGGCGCTAACGCTTACACTGGCGGCGGCGTTGACGCTGGCGCTCATCGCAGCGTTGCGCGGGAGAGAAAACTGGGGAGGCGCAAAGCAGGCAGTGATGGAGCAGTGTTTCCTACTGGAACATGCCAATCGCTGCTAATGGGCAATGAGAGACAGAAGACTCCGACTGGACACAGAGACCCGCAGTCCGCTTTTAGTTAACGCGCACGCTGCGAATTTTGATTGTTCAACAACGCACAGGAGAAATCTCCCACCGGCACCACCTTGCAGGTCAAGATCCACTGCCATATATACGGGGTGGCCAGTGAACGGTTGTGCAGCGCGAGCAGTCGGTTTTTTCAACCAAGAAACTCGCTAGCAGACGCTGCCTGCGTCGGCGTCGCGAGGCGAGAGAAGGGGGGGGGAGCGTAGGAGAGGAGAGAGAGAGGGGGGGACGCGCATGCGCAGTGGGAGTGTGGACGCCGCGGGCAGGGATGCCTAGAGGAGAGAGGGGGGAGCGTAGGAGAGGAGAGAGAGGGGGGACGCGCATGCGCAGTGGGAGTGTGGACGCCGCGGGCAGGGATGCCTAGAGGAGAGAGGGGGGGAGCGTAGGAGGGGAGAGAGGAGGGGAGGCGCATGCGCAGAAAGGGATGCCTAGAGAGAGAGAGAGAGAGGGGGGAGAGGAGGTTTTTATTTTTATTTTTTTAAAGGGTTTGCGCATGCGCAGTAAGGGAGGCCACGCGGCACACCACCACCACCACCACCGGATTAAGCTTCGCCATAAGATGCAGCACATCTAAAACTCTAATGTAACGATGATGTAACGACACGTTCCAATTTTGGAAATGTAACTGTAACGAGTTCCTTTTGCATTTGAGGAACTTGTAACGGGAACTCGTTCCAAAATTGGGAAGGCATGAGGAACGAGCTTTCGTTCCCGTTTTAGAGGAACGTGTACAACACTGATTTTTTCTTATATTCACGTTTCGAGCTGCGGATAGAACCTGCAACATCGGAGAGGAATGAAGTGCTCACGGCTAGAGAGTGAGCATGACTGCTTTATTGCATGACCGAGTGGGATGTTAACACCGCAAAGACGTGTTTGAGCTCCACTGAAGAAACTCCGCGTTCCCGACAGCGCAAGTAATGACGACGGCGTAACATGCTCAGAAACTATCATCACAGTGAACATGCGGTCCCGTGCAGCAACGATTGGCGCTTCTCGTTAGCGGCCTGTTATTGCGCCAAATCCGTCAAGCAGGCTCGTTACCTCTCTCGGGGTGCCGTCCGTTTTATACGTCAATTAATACTTACGCTGTTTTCGGTAGCATGCACAGGATTTCGCAGCGCATCGTTGATGCATGGTTAGGGAGCTATTATA
This sequence comes from Rhipicephalus appendiculatus, assembly GCA_030522465.1. Classification (NCBI taxonomy): domain Eukaryota; kingdom Metazoa; phylum Arthropoda; class Arachnida; order Ixodida; family Ixodidae; genus Rhipicephalus; species Rhipicephalus appendiculatus. The sequence continues at coordinate 49,695 of JALIZH010017094.1, read as the reverse complement.
TAATATTCCGCACCACGGCAAACAATGAGATGACGAGCAATTGGTCCTTCCCATGATTTGGGCAAGTATTTCGGTCTGATATACATTTCAATGCGTGTTATTTTATGTGCTCCGGTGAAGCGGTACGGGCCGTGCGTATCTGCCCCCATGCTAGCAGACGGGTTCATACCAGGGATCCTTCTTGTTTGACGCTTCTCCGGCAGCCATCTTGAATCGCGCAGCGCGGCACCTATGGTTCGTGGGAATCATGAATTAGCGTTTTGGACGCTATTGACGCTGCTAGGGTGGCTAGAAGGGGGAGGTGAGATGAACGCGGAGATTTTCGCTTGCCGGAGAGGGTCCCTCGGCGCGCCGATGCCGCTAAGGGCGCTGATGGCAGCGGCGCGGGTAGTGAGCGGCGCATTTCGCTGGGTTTTCGTCAGCTGCGCTGGGATTTTCTTCGCAAGCAGTCGCTGCCTTACTATAGTATGTCATCACTTGGTGCGATAGCTTGTTGAGAGGTAGCTTGTACTTTGCAATAATTGTGATGACTGCCAGAACGCCTGTCTTGTTTGCAGTGTTGGCAGTAAAGCGTTACAAGTAACGCCGTTACCGGTAGCACGTTAATTGTTTCGGTAATTTAGTAACGTACTCGTTAACATTTGTTGACTGTAATGGGTAAAACGTACTTACGTTAACATGAGGGGTCACGTCATTACATTTTATTCCAATTATCCCGGAAGTCTCACACAAAACGCCTTCGTCTCTAGGCGCCACAGTCCCATTGTTATCCTAATGTCGCGGCGGTGGATCGCCATCGACCTGCCAGGTGTTGACAATAGGGGTATTATCTAATACGTCCGTCGAGTGCCTATTTACCATAGCTGCAAACATATTCACTAAGAAACTAGGCATGCTGTCCAACAACAGCTTAGAAATAGAGGTGTTGCTTAATTTGTACAAGTTGTATTTTCAGTAAGTTATCCCTGCAATACTGCAACGCTGTTCACTAGTGCGGTTTTCAAAATAAAATTTGCTTCTGCCTGCTTCTTACTGCTGGTAAGCTTTTCTGGTTGTTGAATACCTAGGCGAGCGAGGCTTACTTCAAAGGCAAATATTTTTTTTTCGAGACTCTGTTTTTAGGGATTTCTTTATTTGCACAAAATTCGCGCATGTCTTCTGTACGCTGGTAGATGCGCGAGTCAGCGTTACTGTAAATTTGTTGAGAGATCTTTCACATTTTCATTCCGGAGAGCGTTGATGACGAAATCTCATTTTCCGTTTGCTGTCGCTTTGAGAAATTGATTTACCATGTGTCACGACGTATATGCCATCACATGCAACTCTACGGTAAACATTAGGCCGCTATATTAAAAGTCCGACATCTTGTGCGAAGTTTTCAAGTTATATAGGTAATTCACCTAAAATCGTTGTTTTGGTTAGAGGTTTTATGTGAAGTATAGTAAATATCGGGTTTATTAAATTGTTATTCTGGTCCCTGCAGCCAGGGCGCACCGGTTCAAATTTATGACCCGTGGAGTAATAGCAGAAGTAACGTGTGTTACCTTTCTTTCGGTTATGGTAACGGTAACGCGTTAACTTTTTTGTTAACCTAATGAGTAGTGCATATAATTATATTTTTTTTCGGTAACGCATACAATTATTACTTGTTTCTGAAGAAAATGCACCAAGAAATCTGCCAGCCCAGACAAGCAAGCAGTGGGATCTCGGCGGACTTTTGCATCCGTTGAATTCCCTCTATGGCCTCATCCTGAGCCTTGAGAACAAGATTACTTGTTTCCTGAGCACATCGCGCCTTCATGCCCATTCGGCTCCATGTAAATGTCGATGAGGGGAGGCGAGACGCAACATATTGGCTGCCCAAAGCATGCTGCTGCTTTGACCAAAAGTGTGGTGCGATATTATTGCTTCACTCGGGTCCACTTCATTTTTTAAGGCATTAACGAAAAACAAGGTGAAAAACAAGGGCGAATAGGAAAGCCATGTGTGCTCCAGTGGCGGAACATGAGTCCCTGGGCATGCATGAAAATAAAGTTGTGCTTTTGTAAAATAAGGCTCTGCTCAATGTCTCCTGCAGGCGACAGGTCTTTGCTTTCTTAATGCATGGCTCATTTAAGTTAATTGGTAACTGTGGGCTCCTAAAACTGCCACATTTGGAAACCGATAATTGAGCGCTAAGTGAGAACTTAAGCTGCGGCTTGCCCAAGATTATGCGTTCCGAACAGCAAAACGAGGCTCTTGTACCAGCATTTCTGCTCGTGGTTGAAGGAAATTACCATGCTCAAATTAATATGAAGCCTTCCAGTAATGCCTCTAACACTCCTGCAGCTATACCGCGGATAACCGCAATATCATTAAGCCTACAAAAGTTGGCGTCGAGTCTCGCTCGTAGGGCTTCTCGAGAATGGTTTTTAGATGCGAGACTATATGGCCATGTTAAACGGCTTAGGTGCCATGTACTGCCTTACATTTGCTGAATTAAAAAGGTTTTCACCGAAAATGGGCCACCGCCAAATAGCGTGAGAGCAATTTTTGCGGAGAGCAGCGCGCACTCGTTCGTTGTCGCCTGAACAAGGGTACGCGCGTGCACTACCCGCGCCTGTGCGTGAAGCGCCCCAAGCGGCATCGGAGCGCTTTGGGGACCGGTTTCGGCAGCCGCTTTTCACACCTTCGCATTATAGCCACACTAACGCTCCTGCGTGTTGCCGTGCCTGCATGCCTTTCTTTCACCGCAACGTGTCTCTCTGTTTGATGACATCGATGTTTTTTGATAGCCTCCACAAGGACATTCGGTATATTATCTTAACTTGAGTGATGTTGGTATAAAGGATATGAAGCTAACTTAAAGTGTTCTCGCTTTGCAAGTCTATCTTTCGTTTCAACCAGATAATATTTAGTTGTAGTGATAAAACCACCAAGCTAACAAGAGCCTTCACGCAGGCTTTTCACTATAGCATATCTTTGCAGTTTCCCTAATAGGTGGCTCTGAACAGTGCAACAGGCACAGCTGTCAGCATTAAGTTCTTCACAGATTTCCATGAATTCTAAAAAAAATCAAACCAAGAATGGCATGAAAAGGGTAGTAAAAAATTCAAGGACACTTAGTACATTCCAAAGTGTGTTCGGCGAAAGCTTGTGGCCATTCGACTGACTATGCCATGTCTTTTTGTTTTATGGGATGGACGGACAGAGTGACACATGGACGGACGGACGGACACACTGACGGATGAACGGACTGACACGGGTGGACGGACGGTCGGTCGGACAGACGGACACACGGATGGACGGACGGACACACGGACGGACACGGATGGACGGACGGACGTGAGCATGACACATTAAAGGCTTTCGCCTTAAAAGCTACGAAACTTCTACGAGAAGTCTTGAAGAAGCAGACGTGCATCTTGGGTGTTGTGATGCAAAATTCTTTTGGTTCGTAACGGCCCTCTATGGCTGAGCCACTGAGAGTCTTATTGACAAAGCCGTTGGTTTAACAAACCAACACACGAAACATTTAATCAAGAATTAAAGTGAAAACTATATAAGTACACAAAATTACACTTAGTAAAAAGTTCACTGCACACGGTAAACCACTCCTAATTACTACTAAAACGTAAGTTCAATGATCTAAACTAGATAGTCTAGCTCTAACGCGGCTGAGCGGCCTGAGAGGAGAAGAACCCGAGTTCAGTCTGACCAACACACGGATGCTTGACTGGTCGAGTTGACGTGGGCTGGCTGGCGACGACGATAGAGCAGCGGCTGGTCGTTGAGATGCCAGGGGCAGACGGGGACACGGACGGACGGATGGGCATGGACGGACGGACACGGGTGGATGGATGGACGAACGGACGGACGGATGGACACGGACGGACGCCGGACGGAACGTGAGCATGAGACATTAAAGGATTTCGCCTTAATAATTGTGTTTGGTAGGCACAATATATGTGTATAAGTACATTATAGAAAAGGGCGGACTAGCTGTCAGGATAAGTAATTAAAATCTATTGGATGGAAGCAGTTGTGGTTTGAAACAGAACCGGACAGATTGGTTCATCTTAAGTGGACCTAGGTAATTCACGCTTTGTGGGTACGTGGTAGCGATGTGAATGACTGCGCAGCACACGTATAATTGTTGATTAATATTGATTAGGACCGTAACTACACTTTACAAAGCCCATAGCTTAACTTTCGTTACAGTTAGGAGAGCATCGCCAGCGTTGTTGGCCACTTTTCAACAGCTCGCTTATCCGTTGACTTACACTAGTGCGTAATGTCATAAAGGCTGAAGCAAGCGCAGACGTAACTCTAGTTTGCACAGTACTCCCTCTCGCCCAGCGACGCTCGCGTCGAGACCACTCCGCGGTGGCGTCAGCACCAGTTGGAGTTTAACCCCCACGCGAGCCGAATTGATAGGTTCGCCTATTGCTTGGGCATGCGCAGATAAGTTACCGTGCCTTCTTTGTTTTGCGCCGTTGTCCGCCTTTGCAGTAGTAGTTAGTCGGTGTTTCTGGTGTTTTTCCTTCGTTTTTAAATGCGAAGCATTTCTTAGCGAACTTCGGCGACTTTGAGCGTATCTATCTATCTATCTATCTATCTATCTATCTATCTATCTATCTATCTATCTATCTATCTATCTATCTATCTATCTATCTATCTATCTATCTATCTATCTATCTATCTATCTATCTATCTATCTATCTATCTATCTATCTATCTATCTATCTATCTATCTATCTATCTATCTATCTATCTATCTATCTATCTATCTATCCGCCTACGACTTTGTGCTCTCCTGGCCGTATCATTAATGGGATTTATACCAAATTTTGTATGGCATAAAATGACTGTATGAAGAACATAAATGGCTGGTCACATCATGAAAATCATGACTAACTTGTCATGAAAAGTATGATTTACATGCCACGCCACGCTCATGGCGCGCTCGCGGCCATTTCGTTAGCTCGACATACACCAAATTTGGGATAGAGTGACATGACTGTATGACGAAATTAAATGACAAGTGGTAATATGAAAATTATGACTTCATGAGCGACATGGCTTGCATTCCACGCTCATAGCGCACTCGCGGCTGTTTCGTTAGCTTGATATACACCAAATTTGGTATTGAGTGACATGACTGTATGACGAACGTAAATGACAAGTGGTAATATGGAAATCATGACTTGTCATGTGCGACATGACTTGCATGCCACTTTCATGGCGTGCTCGCGGCCATTTCGTTAGCTTGATATACACCAAATTTGGTATATCGCGACGTGACTGTATGACGAAAATAAATGACAAGCCGTAATATGGAAATCGTGACATGTCATGAGCGACATGACTTGCATTCCAGGCTCATGGCGCGCTCGCGGCCGTTTCGTTAGCTTGAGATACACCAAATTTCGTATTGAGTGACATGACTCTATGACGAACATAAATGACAAGTGGTAATAGGGAAATCATCACTTGTCATGTGCGACATGACTTGCATGCCACGCTCACGGCGTGCTCACGGCCGTTTCGTTAGCTTGATATACAGCAAATTTGGTATTGAGTGACATCACTGTAGAACGAACATAAGTGGCAGGTGGTAACATGAAAATCTTGGCATGCATGTCATCTACAATGCCATTTACATGCCACGCTCATGGTGCGCTTGCGTCCAGTGCGCTAGCTTGACATACACCAAAATTGGTATATCGCGACTTGACTGTATGACGAACACAAATGACAAATCGTAACATGTAAAACATGACATGCAAATTATGTAAAGCATGATTTACTCCTTCCTGGCTGCTTCGCATTACATCGATTCGCATAGGAATGGCAGATACCTCCAGATGTGACTCGTGCGATAGTGAAGAAACAATAGAACATCTACTGTGTTCCTGTGATAGTTTTGTGAGCGAACGCAACGTTCTACGCGCTACGCTAAACAAGCTAGACGATAGACCTTTTTCCGAAGAGAAGATCCTCAGATCGTGGCTCCACGCGTCGCAGGCCAGCAAAGCGACGCGAGCATTGCTATGTTTTTTTAAAATCGACCGGCTTAAGCGACCGCTTGTAGGTGTGCGATGGACAGGCGCACAGGTGCCCTGATGGTGCTCTCTTCCCTCTCCTCTCTTTCTTTCTTTTACTCCCTTCGTCCCTTCCCCCCCAGTACAGGGTAGCAAACCGGACGCGCGTCTGGTTGACCTCCCTGTCTTTCATTTCTTTCATCCCTCCTCCCTCCTCCTCCTCCCACAGTGCTTGGGATCTGCCGGCTTTTTGTGTTCGTGTTTGCGCGCCCAGTGTTTTAAAATCAATATTTAGGCTTCGAAGCTCTCATAAATAGCTTACTAAACGTGAATGAACGAAAGAAGTGAGAATTTAAGGGCTCGTTTAAATTTGTTGGACACAATATTCATGAGAGCTAACGAACAACGATGCCAAGGAAAGTATAGGGGTTGTTATTAGTGGTAAGTGTAGTGTAGATGTGAAGAAAGAAAAGTGGACGCGAAGGTGACTTGCCGCTGGCAGGAACCGAACCTGCGACCTTCGAACAACGCGTCGCCCGCTGTACCAACTGAGCTAGAGCGGCGGTGATCCGCCCGCCCACTTTACGGGTTAGATATGTACATCATTAAGGAAGAACAGCGCTGAAAACAGACGACGACCAGGGAAGACGCGGCACAAGCGCTGTCGTGTCTGGTGATGTCAGGGTTAGACACAATATTAATGAGAACTAACAGACAATATTGCCACAGAAAGTATTGATGCCCATAAGAGATGGGAGTCATCGCTTATTGAAAAAGATGACTCACACGAGATATTTTTATTAAGCAGTTCCCGCGGAAAAGTTTGGGGGGGGAGTCAAAACTCACGTTTCTGATCAATAAAGAATAAACTGGTGTATGAACGCTGTAGCGGTGAAGTATGTGTGAGTAGGTGGAACTGGATGTGAGTGTAAACGTGAGCTGACATAAGGCTTAAAGTAATGCTGAAGCGGAGCAGAGACGACCATAGGTCGGCAAAAAATGAGGAGCTTATTCAACTTCAGAAATATATTTTGCGCTTAGGGCTCACACGGACTCCGACTCACCAAAGTTTTCCTCAACCGGCCTTATTCCGACTCAGACTCACTGAAATATTTCTCAACTTTACTCACTCGGACTCAAACTCACCAGAATATTACTTATACGGAACTCACCAAGACTGAGACTCAAACCTCGATCTGAGTCTGAGTGAACCTCAGTGTGTAGACTCATGAGTGAGTTTGCCGACCTATGGCCGGGAGTTAATATACCTACCCCCTCCCCCCCCCCCCCCCTTGTCCCCCCACCACATGTGTGTTCTACTTATTCACCGCAGCTGGCTGAAGTCTCTTTTTTTCTTGCTTCGCGAATGTCAGCCACACAATTTCAACGAAGATGCTGTCGGTCAAAGCTACAGAAAGGAAAATTAATAAGCTCCACAGGTTTCAATACGGGGCTTCGCGTTCCCGAAGTTATGCCAACCCCATTATTCAGCGGCCCTTCGAGCAGAAGCGCTAGCAAGTAACATCTTCGAGCCGCACGCTATAGAATCAAGTGCTTCATACGCGAAATTAACGTGGCGCTCAAGCTCTGTCTTTGGGCTGACCCGCCAGCTTGAAAGAAACTTCTCGGGCGCCGAGCTAGCGACTGCTGTAGCTACACGGTGGTGCAATTATAATTCCCGGTGACCCGGTTTCTGTCACGCGAGCTGCTCGACTTCCTGCGTTAACGTGGACAGGATAATTAAAGGCTGTCTCGGCGTGGCGAGGACTTGAAGTTTCCTTACTTTCTTTCCCTAGTGAACTACGCATCAACGCAGCCTAGAATTGGTTACTGCAGGGGGTAATGCTCTGTAAGGCACTGATTACTTCAAGCATGCCATAGACGGTTCGTCAGAACTTTACCAAAATCTACTCAGTATAATGTTACATTTGATTGCTCACAGGAACGATTTCCATTGCTCACAATATAGAGTTTTCACCTCGGGTTTTTATTTTCAGCACTCAGAGCTTAGGATTCGGGCAATTTAATTACAATAAAATATGTTTCAGCGGAACTTCCAAAGCCACCTAACGAATTCCCACTTTCCACGCGATGGCTATTTAACATAACATTGCTGAAATACTGCCAATACTGCTCCACTATTTCGATAGACTTCATTCAAAATCACGTTTTTTTACTTGTGGTCACAGCAGCAATAACGTAGCTGGCCCTAAAATAGTACCAATTGTGCAACCTGTAAGCCTTGTTCCTGACACATCCCTTGCTCCTGATACATCCAAGAAATACATTACAGTAATACCGCGGTGGCTCGTTGGTGTCCACGCTGGAGGACTGAATCTTTTATAGATATGTGCGTAGAAGTGTATTTTAATGATTTGTTCCGCAGTTTTTTCTCGCGACATTGTTTACTCCGCACCAGAACTCAGCACCAGAACGTTTGTTAGGAAAGAGGCTAATAATGTAAACACATTGTCATTATTCGCAGTTCTTCCGCTTTTGCTCTCTCTTTGTTAAAGTCATGCCAGACAAACCAGGCAATATGCGTCCATCATCTCCCAGAAAAAAAAATATATCCTCTCTGTAAAAAAAATTGAAGAACACTTTGTACATTCCAAAGTGTGTTCGGCGAAAGCTTGTGGCCACTCGACTGACTATGCCATTTCTTTTTGTTTTGTCGGACGGACGGATGGACGGACACGAAATGACGGACGGAGAGAGGGACGCATGGACGGACGGACGGACGGGCACACGGATGGAGGGACGGACGGACAGGGACGGGAGGACGGACTGACACGGGTGGACGGACGGACGGACGGACACGAATGGACGGACGGACGGACAGAAACGGATGGATGGACGGACGGATGGAGACGGACGGAGGGTCGGACAGATGGACACACGGATGGATGGACGGACACACGGACGGACGGACGGGCGGAAGGACGGACGGAAGGACGGACGGGCGGACGGACGCACGGAAGGACGGACGGGCGGGCGGGCGGACGGACGGACGGACGGAAGGGTGGACGGACGGACGAATGGACGGAGGGACATGGACAGACGGTCGGACGGACGGATGGATGGACGGACGTGAGCATGAGAGATTAAAGGCCTTTCGCTCAAAAACCACGAAACTTCTACGGAGAAGTCTTGAAGAAGCAGACGTGCATCTTGGGTGTTGTGATGCAAATTCTTCTTTTGGTTCGTAACGGCCCTCTATGGCTGAGCCACTGAGAGTCTTAATTGACAAAGCCATTGGTTTAACAAACCAACACACGAAACATTTAATCAACAATTAAAGTGAAATCTATATATGTACACAAAATTACACTTAGTAAAAAGTTCACTGCACACGGTAAACCACTCGTAATTACAACCAAAACGTAAGTTCAATGATCTAAACAAGATAGTGTAGCTCTAACGCGGCTGAGCGGAGAAGAACTCGAGTTCAGTCTGACCAACACACGGATGCTTGATTGGTCGAGTTGACGTGGGGTGGCTGGCGACGACGATAGAGCGGCGGCTGGTGGGCGAGACGTTGAGATGCCAGGGGCAGACGGGGACACGGACGGACGGACGGACGGACGGACGGATGGACGGACGGATGGATGGATGGACGGACGGATGGACGGACGGATGGACGGACGGGCGGACTGATGGACACGGGTGGATGGACGGACGGACGTGAGCATGAGAGGTTAAAGGCGTTCGCCTTACTACACATTTGAGAACGCCTGCGGAGCGTGCGTGTGCTACAAGAAATGCGCCGTGTGCTAGAGAAAGCGGTATAATCAGGAATGTAACGATGCGCCTGTGATACCTCAATCGAGACGGCGAATTTATTATTTCAGAAGCTATTGGAGGTACGTACGCTGTATACTCCCGTCCAAACTATGTCTTGTGTGTTAACACTGGCTCGCACTATGTTGTGTCTCTAGCTGTAAATACTTCTTTTTTAGGAGCGACGCTCCATAGGCTCTCACGATGTCCGTTGACGCCGTTGTCGTAGCTCCCCACGTCGGACCGAAACACAACTGTTACATATACCGTACATAGAGTGTTCCTAGCGCGCATATAGGTTTAAAATAGACCGTACTCTATCCGTGCATCTGTCCGTCCGGCCGTCCGTCCTTCCGTGCATCTGTCTATTCGTCCGTCCGTCCGTCCGCCTGTGCATCGTTCCGTCCGTCCGTCCGTCCGTACATTGATCCGTCCGTCCGTACATTCATCCGTCCGTCCCTACATCCTTCCGTCCGTCCGTTCATCCGGCTGTCCGTGCATCCATTCGTCCATCCGTCTGCCCGCGCATCCGTCCGTCCGTTCAAGCATGGACGGACGGACGGACAGATGGATTTTATATCGCTAATCATTTCGTCAATAAGGCTTCGCTCCATCATTAGCATTTACTACGTGGATCTGCAGAATTTTTTTTTTTTGTCCTCACTGACCTGTGTACACTTATGCACTTCGCAATGTTGACTGGAAATATGGGTGCTATGACTCAATACCCGTAAAGGTAACAAGAACAGACTAGGTTCGGATTCTAACTTCCGCGAGTTCCCTCTTCATGTTGTTTTCATTAAAGGGGCCCTGCGACACAATTTGAGTGCGTCTTTTTCATCGGTTCTTCTGGTGCTGTGCAATGCGCCGATATCGTTGCGCGTGTGGCAATGCCGAAATCGAAGCTGTTATAATTTTTATTTACGGGATAAACTACCTTGATTTCGGACTACGGCGACACACATGGGCTTTTTTTTTTATGGGAAGTGACGTCATGTCATGGGACAGTGACGAGACTGACGACATAGGTGGTTCGTTTTTGATAGGCTTGATGCGACAAGAGCGTGAAATATTCTAATGGTGGTAGCTAGGCCATACGAGTGAATGCTAAAAAACATAAAAATCGTCTTTATACTTTCTCAGCAAGAAATAATTTCTGTTTCTAAATGATGTATTTTGAGAACGAACTCGACAATTAGTGGGCGAACGCGGCTACGACACGCTAGCAACTAAAGGTGGAAACTTATTCAGCGTTTTTAGCAAGCCAAAAATGCGACATGCCGCGGACGCCGGCGTCGCGTCTTGCATACAAGCCGAGAAGTATTCCCGGCTAAAGACCACGGCCGCTCGATTCCGTGATCTGCTACCTGACGCACGTGGTTTGCCGTAACTATGGTGCCGTAACCATCGTAAGGACGCTGTCGAAAAGAGTGTAGGGGCATACCCTCACTATCGCTTTCAGTTCCACGAACTCCGAGTAGTGCGCTCAGTGCGCTCCCGCTTACAGCGCCCTCACCACATGGCGCAATCAACGCGCAATAAAGATCAAGTTCTCTCTCCAGCGTTCACCGTGTACTGACGTGTATTCCACGGCTCGCCTACACGCGTCTGTCTATAGGCAACCTTCATCACGTCCGGGTCACCAAGCTATAGGGACGCGATGTAAGTACGTTGCCTATAGACAGACGCGTGTAGGCGAGCCGCGTAATACACGTCAGTACACGGTGAACGCTGCAGAGAAAACTTGATCTTTATTGCGCGTGTATTGCGCCACGCGGTGCGGGCGCTGTAAGCGGGAGCGCACTGAGCGCACCGCTCGGAGTTCGTGGCGCTGAAAGCGATAGTGAGGAGCCTATGGACATTTGCACGTCCTGCATTGATCATAACGCACGTTAGCGCATGCGTAAAATAATGAAACAGCCTCCATAAAACACAGGATTCAGGAAGCAGGTAGTTTCTCATGTACGCAGACAATGAAGTGCTAACTTTGCTGAAAGCAATAGTGAGGGTGTGCCACTACAAGGCTAGCCTTGTAGTGGCACACCCTCACTATCGCTTTCAGCGCCACGAACTCCAAAGCGGTGTGCTCAGTGCGCTCCCGCTTACAGCGCCCGCACCGCGTGGCGCAATACACGCGCAATAAAGATCAAGTTCTCTCTCCAGCGTTCACCGTGTACTGACGTGTATTCCGCGGCTCGCCTACACGCGTCTGTCTATAGGCAACATACATCGCGTCCCTATAAAGAGCAGTAGCGAGGTACTGTCTGAAGGCGACATTTCCGGTATGTCTTTATGAGACGCGTGCGGTGATTGGAAACGGCATTTGACGTCAGCGGGAAAGCAAAATGCGAAAGGGAACGCTTCTCGTCGTCGTCTGCTCGAGTTTTGAACTTTAAGGACTCATAACTTCACTTTCGTGCACCAATTTCCATCATTCTTGTTGCATTCGTCTTGGCATTCATTACTACACGCGTTTCGGTGCTAAGTAAGACAGTCTCAGAAGCGTCGCAGGGCCCTTTAACCTTTCCCAAATTGTATCAGCACTGCTATACGCAACCCGGTGGCCACCTGGCACCGTGCCAAGGCAAGGACGGATGGGCGGACGCATGGACGGATGGACGGACGGACGGGCGGACGGACAGGTGGACGGACGGGCGGACGGACGGGCGGATGGACGTGAACATAAGACATTAAAGGCTTTCGCCCTAAAAGTGCGTGCTTAGGCTGCGTAGCCTTGGCTGTGCTGCCACAGAAAGTTGTCGCGAGGTATAACAAGTATAAGTTGCCACACTTTGACTAGTATCTTTAACTATGTTGTCTGTTAGGGGTTGTAGCAATAAAATGCTGCATCCGCGGCGCTTCATCCCTTTTTTCGACTCTACAAACCATGTTTCCAGGTCGTGTTCGAGGGGCCTTTTACAGGGACCCTGAAAGGGATTTTGAAGATTTTGTATAAACGCATTGAGCCTGTAAAGCGGTGGCTAAGCAAGTCCGGCGGAGAGGGGGGAGAAGTGGCGATATTCCAAACCCTCCCCTCCCTCTTCTCATTCTCCAAGGACACGCCAATGTTTTAACACGCTATTCTGTCACACATTTGTCATAAATGAATTTTTTTGTTGAAGACATTTATTGAAATGTTTGTCAATATGGCTTCAGAAACAAAAAAAACTGTTCAAGTGCATCTAAAATGCATCAAGTGAAAACTCCGGTAAAGCTCTTATTTTACCCTCAATTTCTGTTCTACTGAAGTCTGAAGCGGGTGCTCGGAGAGCCAACTGAACAGCGGAAAAGTCCGCAGTATGCGTTTTCTCTCAGAAACGTACTGCCTTCACACTTCCCAGCTCCTTCATGATACCCCAGGGGCAAGAAGAGTTGGTTTGGGAGCTGCGGAGGGGTCTGCGTTACGTTAGTAAACAGGTTCGCATTGCTCTGCATCGAAGCCTTTAAATATATGACACGCACCTCGTTTTCACGGCCACTTAGCTTTCGTCCCGTATCCACTACGTGGCGCTGCGCTCATTTCTTTCCAGTTACGTGGCGCTGTTTTTCTTTCACTGCGAGCAGCGGGCGTTCGGCATAGGGAACTGTTGTCCATTGAATCTTGGCCACAATGGGACCATATATTTAGACATTGCGCCGATTTCCAGCCAACGCTCACATTCAACGTACGGTCCGGAGGGTACCGCCCTTCTATACATTTTATTGTGCGGGGAACCGTGTTTATGGCACCGTAAGTTCTGGTTTAGATCTGTTCGCCCGTGCGTTGCGTGCCTCGCAACCGTTTAGCGCGTCCCGCCCAGTTCGCTGGTACTTGTCTCCGGAATACTCGCTTAGTTACTTTGTTCTTTTTCGCGTTCAGTGCTGCCTGCTATTTCTCCGCCTTCGGGACAGCTCTCTATGGTCAACCGTAAATTGTTTCCGAACCCTCAAGCGGAGCGTTATCCGTTTGGCGCCGTAATGGGCCTACCAAGCTATATCCGATAAAAAAGGAAAATTCAATAGCCGCAAAAAAAAAAAAAAAAAAAAAGAAACCGCATTGTCTGGGGGTGGCACGCAGAATGCGGAACAATGACTGTTTTTTATTTTTTTTGTTTTTCGCATTGCTGCTTTTTTCTCTTCGCCATCCGCTACATTGCAATGTACAAGCGTAAAATTATGTTGCAGCGTACGCTTAGCAATATTACTTTATAGCTGATTCAAGAAATAGAGATAAGCAGCGATTATAGAAACCCTGTCGTCAAATAAAATGCGGATAAGTTGCTATTAACTGTACACAATTGTTTTCTAGCATACTAAATTGGATGCGTTATCTTGGTTACGCTATATGTAGTATAATCAATAAAGATAGTCATTTTAGAAACTTTATAGATTACTTGTAATTCTTGTCGAACTAAAGCTACCACAAATGAGACCTCTTGGCACGGGATGTTGTCCGGTTGCTTTATTACGGTCTATGGTTCTGTGATCGACAGTTTTGTGTTGATGACTTAGTAGGTTTGCTCAAACCTAATCCTACAGTTAATGGCGTCTGGACAATATTATGGAGAATGCTTGGAGGAGTATCAGTCCTCTGTGCATTGAAATGACAACGAATGAGGCGGAGGTGCGCGGTCATTGTCATACCATCGTCGTCACGTGGTCATTTTCTCCTTGTCGTTATTATGCCGTCATGAAGATGTCGTCGCCATGGTTTCGAGATTATGTTGCTGTCATGACGTTTGTTCACGGTGCCGTCGGGGCGCAGCCCTCAAAATTTGTACCGTCGCCATTTGGTTCTTCCTGCATCATCATCGTAGCACCGCTGCCTCCAGAGTCCTAGTGATCATCAAGGTTTTGGTACATCGATGACAACACGTTTGTGGTATCCGCCATTATTATCAAATATAGTTACTGATATATCCAGGATATTTTAGTACATGAGGAGTATTGCTAGTATGGTCATTTCAATCCAAGCTGCTTGCGAATTGTATGAATATAATTAGCCAACTAATGATAAGCTACCTCGAAAAAGCTAGCGCTTCCGTATTAGCTTATGATGTAAGGTGTCACGCTGCTAAGCTCATTGATGCGGGTTCGATTCCAGGCCCCGGCGATGTGACCGAAATGCAAGAACATTTGTGTACTTAGATTTGGGTGCACGTGAAAACACCACACGTGCTCAGAATTAATATGCGTCCCTTACTGACGCACGCCTCAAACTCACACCGTGGTTTTGTCACGTAACACCCCAGCAAGTATTGTTGCAAGAAGGTATAGGAGTCGCTTACAGATGTTACATGCCGCATAAGGTGTTCTAAATGTGTCCCCATGAAAAGGCGCTTGAACATACTCATTCAGTTTTCATAGTCAGTGTCAGAACAATTTTCAGTGTGCATTACCTGCTAATAATGATGCTTTCCAGGTATTATCTTTTAGCAACAGGTGCGTGGAAACATTTCACCAATTAAGGTGGCAGCATCATTACTAAGGACAAAACAGTTCTACTGACGCATAATCTAAATGGGCTAAGGTTGGTTCTTTTTATTGCCGCTTCTTAGCGTATAACGGTGCCGCTTTGAAGTGCATGGTTTTCGTGTAGTCAGGAAAGCCAAAGAAGCATTAAGACGCTAAAATGACCCGGACAATTAAAGACAAAGGAAAACCCTGATGCTTTGTTCAAAGACGTACTATGGCAAGCAAAGTGTAAAAGGGACTGAGATCAAACGAACACGACTACCACGTGCTCTCTTGATCTGTGCCATTCTCCCTCTGTTTCCCACTTCAGCGATGACTTTTTTTTAGGTGAAGTAGAATTTTCAAATAAGTTTTAAGTACTGTTGTATGCTACTTAATTCGCAAATTAACTAGAATGCAAATTTTATTAACCTACGCGTCCTGTAGCATGGTCTCTTGCGGGATATTATTGATGCGGCTGCTGTTTTAAAACAAAGCACTTGCCTTACGTCCCTCGGGCCCCTGAGTTCTAACGCGAATCCAACCCACGCCCTCTGCTTGGCAGGGAAAGTATTTTATCACATAGCCACGCTGGTTCTTGAATCTACTTCGCAAAATGACGCTATACGGGTGTTATGTCGGTCGAGAAATCAAGTTGAACAGCTCTAACATCGAAATGTTAAATCATACTATGCGTCACACTAATGCGAATTGCGTGATGAGTACGCGGTTTGGAGGTTCCCACCCATTACAAATAGCACAGCCGTAACTTGTCATCGGCCACAGCATTAACAAAGTGCGCAGCTACGTAGGTGCACGCACTGCCTTTCAGTTGCGTAGTATTGGACACCTAGCTACTTCGCAACATGGCGAATTATGGCGTATTGGGTACTTCACTACTTCACAAAATGTGATGATCTGCTGTGTAGCGGGTATTTCGCATATACACTTGCAGTAGTCACACATGACAGTTCACAACGGGCTCTATGAAGGGCGCTCCCTCCACTTACGCTGTAACTGTGCTATGTGTTCCGCGAAGGCCTGGTGTTTTTTTTTTTTTCGCGGTTAATTTTATTTTTTTTACAAAGATGGAAGCAACCACGCAGAAATTCGGAGAGCGTGCATATTTATGTGACTTGCAACGAAGACTGCTTCTTCATTTCACATGCTGCTTCTGTTAAGCCACACTTTTCAAATGGTGCAACAAACGGTTACCTATGCACTTTAAATGATTATAATTTCTGCGGCCACTTTGTTAATTAATCACTTAGTTCATTTAGGTGGCTGGTCGTCCACAAAACAAGAAGGTCCTGGGTAGTCCTGAACGGATTATTTTTAGTATGTCGCGGCATTGGGCCGCCGAAATCGGGCATGCTCCTCCGACAAATGCAACAGTGCAGTATATTAAGCCGGTTCCAGGACGAGAAGGTTACAACGAAAATATTAAAAGTAAGATATGTATACTTATGAATAGCTAACACATTCCGCAAATTTATTTCTGGAGTATGATCATCAGGGAATACTGGTAATTTTGCTGCGAACTTCAAACATTACTAATAATAGTAGTGCCCATTGTGCATGTACCATCAATCAGCCTCAGTGGCGGTGGTTCTAACCGTAATAGCTAATGTACAGCTATACGATCAAGAAAGCGTTTGAGAAAAGCGTGTATTCTGTAGGATTCGCTGATAGCAATCTATCAAAAGAAATGTTTGATATATCGTCCGCCCAAAATCCATGTCACGTTTCGTCTTTCCTTGATTGCCAAATAAGTCACCATTCTTTCTCACTGCTTCGTTTTTTTTCGGGACACTAAATCTTTATCAAAGCCGAAGTTGAGGAATGCGATGTTCAGGTTGTCATTCAGCCATTTCATCACTTTCTGCATTCGTGGTAATGGGGCTGAGAAAAATAAAATGCTGGAAGCAAATCGTGAATGGGAAAGCAAATTTTACAGGGAGCACGGGGTTGGAGATATACATACAGCCAAGAAAGGCCCGGTTGCCACTGCCGACCGCTTCACCACCTCATGAATCACACTGCCAAACGCGACTGCTTGGCGCAAGGACTTCAGCGGGCACCCCCGGGACTTGCTACCATGGCGTTCATGGAGCGTTTTTAATACGGGCGTGGGGTGACAGCTGAAGGAAAGAGTAAAATAAAAAGGTGCTGTGAGATTATATAGGGAAATTCCTGGCTGCACTTAGGAAGAAAAAAAAATCTAGCGCTGTTTCCGAATGTCGATTATGGAGAGAAACTAGAGGGCAATTGCCCTTCCTCTTTGTATACAGGCAAGGTTTTTAAAGCATGTCATGAGGAGTCATAATCATTGTGCATAAGACGATCGATAGGTCAATTTCAAACATCACAAGAGAAAAGCATTAAGAGTAACTGACTGGATTCCAATAGAGGAGGCAATCGCGTGGGGGGGAGGTGCACAGATGAAATTAAGAAATTTGCGAGGATAGCGTGGCCGCAATGAGCACATGACAGGGTTAATTAGCGAACTATGGGAGAGGCCTTTGTGCTGCAGGGAGGGGGAGTCAGGCTGATGATGATGATGAAATGCTTTAGAATCACAGATAACCAGAAATGCCCGTGTTCGTTGAAGAGGCCGAATGGTTTTGAAGGTTATGTGCAGAAGAAAAAAAATGAGCCGCATGTAACGACCTCTCAGCAGTGGCGTAGCCAGGGGGGCACGTGCCCCCCCCCCCCCCCTCACCGAATTTTTTTTTCGCCATGGCATGAGCAAATGGGCAAATGGCCCATTGCTCATGCAATGGGCCATTTGAAATGAGCAAATGGCCCATTGATCGATGGCAAACCTCTTTTGCACCAGAAGAAGGCCTTGTGAAAGTGGCTTTCCTCCTTTTCTTTCGCGAAAGCAGTGCTTCTTCGTGGCAATCAGTAGCCTTTCTTATCCGTAGCCATTTCTATCATGATTGCATCACAAGGGGATGGACGAGATTTCTCGGTATTGGTTACGTAGCATTGCCGCACTACTGAAGTCCTTCACAGAGCTTACGCGGGGCTCTTTGATGGGAAAGTTAAACAAAAACATTGTAATACTCTGAATTCGACCTCGAGCTAGAGAGACTTCGTGCGATCCGCCGTCGCGCAGAAAGAAGATACCGACGCACCAAGTCCATAGACGATCTACGAACAGCCCGGCGCTTCCAAAAGAAGATGCAACGCCGCATCGATAAATTAGAGGCCCAACGATGGCAAAAATTTTGCGCATCACTAGATCCTCGTAAACCGCTGGCTCAAATATGGAGAACTGTGCGAAGCCTACGCTTTGTTCCGGAACAGCGCTTTCCGTTCAAGGCCCTCGCACTCTTCCAGCGCCGACAAGAAATTGAGGTGGCAGAAGATTTCTGCGCTATGATTGTGGGCCCATCAACGTGCACAAGTATGCATACAATGAACCGTGTTACATACTCACGGGACACGCGCATGGATCTACCGTTCACTATACAGGAACTTGATGCGGCGCTCGTTCTATGTAGGCGCTTTTTTCTCGGCTATTTGCGGTACAGCTTGCCTGTGCTGACCAATACCTGCAGGACCAACATTCGTACACTCGAAAGCGTTCAGGCTATGGCTCTCAGAGTTTGTCTGGGGCTACCGCGAGTTTGTCTGGGGCTACACATGGTTCCCTTTAGCGGGAGATGGTGTAACACGCGCATGGATCTACCGTTCACTATACAGGAACTTGATGCGGCGCTCGTCCTATGTAATCGGTCATCGACGCCTGGCCCGGACGACATATCCTCCCGGATAGTGTGCCACCTTGGTGAACGGGCACGAGATGCACTTTTTAACATCTTCAACGAGTCCTGGCAAGCTGGTAAGGTTTCACAAGAATGGAAGATAAGCCGCTTGGTTCCGCTTCTTAAGCCTGGCAAGTCTCCCTTAGAAATTACCTCTTACCGACCAATTGCGCTTTCAAGTTGCGTTGGAAAGGTAAAGGAGCGAATGATCCTGGCCAGGCTTGAATGGTACCTTGAATACTACAAGATATACCCGAACGCCATGGCTGGTTTTCGACGTCACCGATGATCCATCGACAACGTTATCGATCTTGTCACGTATGTCCAACATCAAAAGGCATGTAAACGACTATATGTTGCCATGTTCCTTGATGTGAAAGGAGCGTACGATAATGTTCTTCATGAAGCCATCCTCGAGGCCATGGGGTCAGTGGGTCTAGGTGGTCAACTATACTGTTGGACACGCAGTTATTTACAAGGGCGGACTCTATTTGTGAACACTGAAGATGGTCCGACCTCCCAACACCCCACGCACCGTGGAGTTCCGCAAGTTGGCGTCCTGAGTCCAACCCTCTTCAACCTCGTTCTCATTGGCCTGGTGGAACGACTACCGAGTGTGGTCAAGTTATCAATGTATGCTGGTGACATCTGCGTCTGGGCATCTGGCGTCACACGGCCTCAGGTACGCGCAAGGCTTCAGAAAGCTGCGACATTGGTATCGGTGTACCTCAGTGAACAAGGGCTGAAGATATCGCCAGCGAAATGCGCATTGATTGCTTTTAGCCGAAAGCCAATGAGACCATACCCTATATCTATCGACGGCCAAGTCATACCTTATGTCAGGACGCACAGATTCCTTGGCGTAATCATCGATAGGGACCTCTGCTAGAGTCCTCACGTGGCATACTTGAAGAAGCGCCTGACAGACATTGCAAACTTATTCAAGTATTTTGGAGGGAAAACCTGGGGGGACCTCAGTACATGCAATGATGCAACTGTACGAGGCGCTTTTTTCTCGGCTATTTGCGGTACAGCTTGCCTGTGCTGACCAATACCTGCAGGACCAACATTCGTACACTCGAAAGCGTTCAGGCTATGGCTCTCAGAGTTTGTCTGGGGCTACCGCGATGTTCGTCAACAGCTGAGACAATTGCGATTGCAAATGACTACCCGGCCAAGACGCATATTGTAATGGAAGCGCTCAGAGCACACGTAAGGCATCCTGCTCGCGCCCCTGCTCATCATTTAGCTTCACTGCCAGAAGACCGACCTGGTGCCTCACTTTCTCAGACAGTCCTGTCCTACCGGGCACGCCTACCAACAGGATATACAGCTCCAGCCAGAGTTCTAACTCCCCCCATGGTGTATGACTCATCCACAGGTTCGACTCACGGTTCCAGGCATACGGTCAAAAGCCCGGCTCTCGTCTCCAGCGCTCAAGCAGCTTTCTCTTCTGTTGCTGTATGAGACGTACAGCGAGCATAACCATCTGTATACTGACGCCTCAACGACTGTGGATGGGTCGGCAGGGTCGGTGATCTTCCCTGCAACAGCAACCACCAGGAAGATCAGGCTGTCTCACGAGACGACATCGACAGCTGCGGAACTTGCTGCTCTACGAAGCGCACTTAAAGTAATTCACCATCAACGAGCCAAGAAATGGAGCGTGTTCACGGATTCCAAGGCAGCATTACAGTGTTTGATATTCGCCTTACGTCGGGGACCTCATGAACAACTACTTTGGAAATCAGAGAGCTCCTCCACCACCTCTTCATCCAAGGACATGACATCAGGTTTCAGTGGCTTCCAAGTCACGGCGGCATATTGGGCAACGAACATGCCGACGCAGCTGCTAGATCTGCGCACGAAGACGGTATACAAGAAGCCATCCCTTTCTCAAGGACTGATGCTGCCATGAAAATACGAGCGATTGCAAATGAATATGTTAAATCCCTGTGGAACGCAGCAAGTTTATGGCACACGCGTCTGCATAGGCTGGACCCGTCTTGTCGACTTCGGCCTCCGTCCGGACTCTCTCGACTCAAGACAACGGTGCTTTGCCGACTGTGGCTTGGTGTCTCTTTTACCAAATCTTTAGCATTCCGAATCGGCATGGAAGACAGTGCTGCTTGCGACCATTGCGGCAGCCATGAAACTATTGGCCACGTGCTTTGTCACTGTCCTCGCTACAGCGCGCATGGACGTCCGCTAGCTGCTGTGTTGGCCCGCCTTGACGACAGACCCTTGTCAGAACAGTCAGTGCTCGAATGCCGACGCGAACTGTCTTCACAGAGAAAGTCAGTCAAGGCCTTACTGAACTTTTTGCATGGCAGTGGCCTATTGAATAGGCTATAGCGCCCTGCCCTCTTTTTTCTTTTTTCTTTTTTATTCGCGCGTCTACTCTCCTCTTCACTTTCCTTTTCCATCTTTCTTTTCCCTTTTCCCCTCCCCTTAGTGCAGGGTAGCAAACCGGATGCTACACTTCTGGTTAACCTCCCTGCCTTTCTCTCTTTTTATTCTCTCTCTCTCATGCTTAGCTTAATCGAATAGGCATTGTGACAGGCAAAAAAAAATTGAGGTTCACCAGCCGTGAATAACCTTTTAAGAAAGGGAAAATAGACAACCACCCGTTTGTAGCGCGAAGACACAAGGAAATCCATACGATTTCTCAGAAAGAAAAGCTTCTTTTGCAGAAAAATTCGTCCTGGTCCGGGGTTCGAACCCGGGACCAACGCCTTTTCGGGGCGCGAGGGCGAATTCATCGACAACTAGAAGCACATGGACACAAGAAATGCAAATGAGTTCTGCGAAAGCCCGCAAGGTGGCGGAAGAGTTAATTAAGAAAGGGAAAATAAACAACCACCCGTTTGTAGCTTGAATAACCTCTTTTGCTTTCAGAATCTGACGTTTTGTCGATTCTATCCTTATAAAGGCATTTCGTGTGCAGCCTGAATTAGCATGTATTATTCACGTTTAAAACAACGCACCCGGAAGCAATAACTTC
Source organism: Rhipicephalus appendiculatus (assembly GCA_030522465.1). Taxonomy (NCBI): domain Eukaryota; kingdom Metazoa; phylum Arthropoda; class Arachnida; order Ixodida; family Ixodidae; genus Rhipicephalus; species Rhipicephalus appendiculatus. Next base: position 27,682 of record JALIZH010017094.1, on the reverse strand, counting down.
CTGTACACATACGTAATATGTTTTAAACTCGAAACTCATAAACTTAAAAAAAAAGCAATTTTGCTTTATTTCACTGTTTATTACAAGTATTGCTGACCATGCTGCTTTTTCTGGCTGCTACTGGCTGTTGTCCAACACAAGTGAATGCAGGTTGCGCACTTCCGATGTCTTATTTTACTTTTAATCTCCACTTCTGTGTCCGATCACTTGTGATTATAGTTTAACTAAGACAAGCGGTCCGAATCAGTTTGATTTGTAAGCGCTGAGAAATTTCGCTCTATGTCTATTCCAACACGGCCCGTTAGATCTGCTGGAAATCATTTTCGGACGATTTATTAAAGCCACGACAACGAAACCTGGTTAACGTGTGTGATAGATTTGTTGATTCTATAGCAGCTCGACAATTTCACGCTGCGAGTAGCTCAACCGATTCAAAAGCTCAATGGAAGATGCCGCGCTGTCGTTGTGATGCATTCGTATTAGGCTGTTCTACCCGGAAGGAAACCCAGCCACGGCTTTCCTGTATGTTGAGCCTACGAAACAAACATAGCTTGCCATAGCGCCTTGTCCTCTATACTCTATTATGTAACACGCCTATGCTTGAAGAATTATCTATGCCTTCTTTAGTAACGCATTAAAATGTGTGAGAAGTTGGCCTTCATGCCATGATTTTTCAAGCTGTCTGGTCACCCCTTATTGGTTCGACTGGAAAGGTGTGATGCTAGTCATAACTGATCTGCTCTTCGCCCTAGCATCTCATTGCATTTAAAGACTGCATAAAGGCGAACAGGGCCGTTGAATCTAGTCAATCAACTCTTGCTTCATCTCCCTGTCATGAAGATCATTCATTGCACGCACTACGCATGTCGTGCGCTATCTCAGTTAAATTTAGTGTTATGTGTGACAAAAGCTCCAGTATCATGAAGAGTGAAAGCGGTAGGCAAGGAACAGGGCACCGTACACAATACACCTGCGCCATGTCAGGGTGCTGACGTAAGCATGAAATAAATACAGGAAATAGTTGAATATTTTTCAACTCAAGAGCAGCGCCTTGTCTTTGAGAAAATATGCTCTTTCGGTCCGTACCTTTTTTGGTCTAGCAATATAGAAAGCCGCTTCCTAACAATGTTTTATGCCCTCTCAAGAATGTGCGGATGTCAGGTGTTTCATGCACAATAGAAAGAACTAGAGAAATAAGAAAAGCAGTATGAAAGTGATGCGGACAAATTTTTAATTTGTTAAGGTGGGCCTTTTATATTTTTTTTAAAGGTAAACCGAATGACTTGTGATTGGCTGCCATAGAAATTGATATGAAATTAGTGAATTCAAAGTATTCGAGCCTTCCTTTGAAAGTTTTGAAATCTAGTTACTTTAAGCTGTCTCCTAATTTCGGCAGCAACAGATGAACGAGCTAACCTAAAGTGATGTCTGTAGAACATAATGAATGCGATATAGCGCAAGAAGACAGCCCTGATTAACTTCCCTTACGCAAAAAATACAAAAGTAAAGCCCGTTTTCGATGGAGGCGAAAATGCTTGACTCCCGTGTGCTTAGATTTAGGTCCACGTCAAAGAACCACAAATGGTCGAAATTTTCACATTCCTCCAATACAGGGTCCCTCATAATCACATCGTGGCTTTCTGACTTTAAACCACAGATAGTGTTATTATTGAAAAAGTAAGGCCACATTAGAGAAATAGAAAGCGAAGGCGGCATATCCGGAAATACGCAACAAAAAAGGAACCCTCTCATTTCATAAGCAGGTCTTCAGAGGTGGGGAGCGCTCTCTTTGTAAACGGAACAAATGAGAAACTGCCGTCGCAAAGGCGATTAATTCCAGGAAACAAGTCGAATTTGCAATTTTTTAACTGTCCCTTCGTTTTCTTTCTGTATATTTATGTGACACTTCGAAGGAGCCGACCGATGCCTGCAGGCTTGGCACGGCCATGCTCTAGATTAAAGGCTAGTAAGAAGATTAAACGCGTGCCCGAAGAGCCGTTGCCTGGAGCGATCTCTCGCATACCGCCGTCCAGCGCACGTCGCTTTTGTCCCATAGTCATTTTCACATAGCGCTGATAAGAGAAGATGAAAAATTCCCCAATTTTACATGCGTCTTCCTCTACTAAACTCCGTCAAATTTTCTTGACGGGTAGATGTCCTTGAACGGTGCCTCATTTTTTTTTCCAACGCCAATATTTATATGGTGAACCTGCTTCACACATGCTGCTGTGGAACACTGCCTATATAGCGTCTCACTGCTCAGTTCAAGGCAGTGTGGCCGATGCGCCCTTGGAGGCTGCAGTTAAAGTGGATGTAATTGGGAAAACAATCGTGCTCAGACAATCTTGTGCGTTTTCGAGGAACCCTGGGTGGTCCAAAAAATTTCCGAAGGTCTCTTACACAATCACTAACACAACTCGAAAGCCATAGTGGCGATGCATTCAAGACTAAAAGTTCCCCCCAGAATCCGACGAGCGATTCGGTTCAACGTGTCTCATTTCGTGTTTGTCGAGCCTCCTCCGCCCTCGCATACTTCTTCGGTCTCACACATAATGCACTAGGGCACTGTCTCAGCGTTTTCAATGGTGCGCCCTTTTCGCGTACTCCATAACCGTAAGCCTAGTCACGCAAAAGCCGCATTTTTTATTGGCCGTTTCACAAGAGATAAGAAACAGCGCCATGCTGCATGGCTGCGGGCGGTAGTACACAGGCAGAGGTCACAGCCTCGGCAGTGCATTTTGGGGGGGCCACGGCTATTCAGCATAGCCCAAAGAGGATTATGACCGCGCCAAGAAAGCAGTTTGGGAAAAAGTGTATACTCTACAAGCACCCGGTGCTACTCCACGGACGTGTTCCACGACGGGGAATCGTCTTCTTTGTTGCTTCGGTTTCGTGCTTTCGCAAAGACGAAGTGCGCGATATGTACGCTCACTTCGTCCTTTTTGTACGATTTGGGTTCAGCGCTGACATTTCGCTTAAGGCCACCTTCGCATCAGACACATCATGGTTTCTTCTTCACAATCAGGAATTTCCATACACGGCGTGTCTCATAATCACATCATGCTTTCTGCATATACAACCCAAAAATATTCTATAAAGCTTGAATGAATAGGAACTAGTGTTTAAGATAGTCTGGCCAACATTTCGATAGGTGAACCTATCTGTGTCAAAACTGTTCATTTAACCTCTCTAGCGCATTCCGTTAACATACGTCGGCTTCAACCTTTGGCTTTGTAACTCCGGAATGTAGGCATTAGGCCTAAACCTCATTTAGACTCGTAATTAAAACGTCGACGAAACACTCCATGGGCGTTTGTTCTTAAGCTTGTACTCCTTATCGTGCGTTGTCGTGCCGTGTAAAGAGAATGCCCTCTTGAAACTACAGAAGATTAAATCTGCGTCCGCTCAGATCAGTTCGGTCTTTATAAACAATTTTTAGCAAACAAGAAAAATAGAAAGAAGGCCCATGTATTTCACTATCAGTGTAATCAGTGCTGTAGAGAATGCTTCAACGTGTTGAAGTTTGTCATTATTGGAATTGGCTTTTATTAATGCATATTAATATTGATGACTCAAGTTACCGTGGACAAAAAATTTATATATGAAGCTATCAACTGACATATCAATGGTTTTTCCCCGTTACTTTATTAAACCCCGTGGAAAGCGGCACTGAAAGCTGCAGACATATAGTATGCGACGAAGTTAACCACTAGCTTTTGATTAAAACATCGGCCCGGTGCCACAGTTTCGTTGAGAAAAAACATGGGTCACCTGTTTTTCATCTTCCCATATTCAGCTTGTCTCGTAATGTCATGCGTGTTATGCTCGAGCTTGTCCTTCGAGTTTGTTACCGAAATTTTGCCGCTCCTCTACTGTCTACTGTCGCCTCAGGGTATACAACACGTATCTATGACTGACTGCCCTATTTATTAGCTAGTGAACACATTTTCACGCTTTCCTTTATGATCATTATTTCTAACGACAAACGCTTTCCTGGGAAAAAGAAAAAAACTCTTTCTGGAAGAGACCATCTAACTGCTCCAAAATTTGCGCTGGGCACATGCTCTACTTAGCCATGGCGACAGGAGGTGTAAAACGACCAAACAGAGGTTAAGAACGTGACTTGGGATACGTTTAATAGCGGCAGTCATTTCAAGAGCGAGCACTCGACGCCGTAACGTAAAGCAAAAGGTGAGGCATTAAAATAACGAAACTGTACAAAAAAGAAGTCCCAGTTGTAACGACAAATGGGTTTCCTGCAAAACAAAACGAGAACAATTCTTCGTCGGAAAGAGCACAGCGTAGAAGAAAGGAAAAATAAGCAAGAACAATCTGAAACGGGGATTAAAGGAGGAAACGTACGTGAGAATAGGATCGCAATGGCGGGCAAAGGGACTTTGAGGAAGCGCATGAGAGGCTGACTCAGGAGTGGACTCCGTTCTTCTCAAGGGAGCTGTCCATATACCTGGGGCACTTTTAACAAGACCAGCTTCTCAAGAGGTGGCAGAAATGGCCGGCAAGTCGCTGCTGCCAACCTCTTTCACTTCGTCGTACCGCTAATTTTTGTTTTCCTGTTTTCCATTTTTTTGAATCCCTGTGCTCTTTTGAGGAACCGTATAACGGACCAGTGAAATTGTTTGACACGGCTGAAGTCACATCTCCAGAAACAAATTCGCAAAATATGAGAGAATATTAAGAATGTCTAGGTATTCGTTTTCTTGGAAACCATCTGTATGAAAATTGCGTGCTCTTCGGCACCAGTGTCGCCTCGTCAAAACTAAACTGGAGCAGTCCTATCAGTTTGAGAAAATTTTAAGAGCTCTAAGTTTCCTAGAGTGTCAAAAATAGCATATGGCAGCGCTTTACCTTTTTTAGAAGTCTCTTTCCTCCTTTTTAACAACGCAGCTGTTCTTGCTCAGCATAAAATGTCTGTAATGACCCAAAAATATAATCAAAATTAACTGGCACGCGCTCCCATCGTTCTTTTCTTCATATGCTGCTTCGCTCCCAGAACGCGTGTGCCGATTTGTCCGACCTATAGCAAGGCGGTGAGAAAGAGAGAGGAAGAAACAGAGAAAGAAAGACAGACATGGATAGAATTAGAAAGAGTTAATAAATCTTGGCGGCAGGATTTGAACCCGCGTACCCATGATCCGAAGGCGAGCGTCTTAACCACTCGGCTATCCAGGCCCGCTGGCACAGCAGAACATAGCTTTGTAAAGTTTAGTACAGCAAGGCGGTGAGGAAAAGAAGTGACGAGGAGAGGATGCGAGGGTGAAGAGGAGGGAACAGACTAAAGCTTAGCATCTAAAGAATGAGAAAGAGAAAATAGAAATGATGAAATGCAGAACGAAAAAGGAAAAAGATATAATCAAAGAAAGAAAAAGAGAGTAAAAAAGATAGAAACATCAAGCAAGCGGAAAATAGAAATGAAGGGAGAGAAAAATAAGAGAGAAAAAGAAAGAAAAAGAAAGTACCAGAGAGAGAGAAAGAAAGAAAGAAGAAAGACAGAGAAAACAGAGAGAAAAGGGAAAAAGAAAAAAGAGGGAAAAAGGGAAAACTACAGAGAAACAAAAAAAAATTGGGGGGACCCTTAAGCTTCCCCCTTTAAGAGTTGAACGCGATTGCGATATCCCGTCCCTACTGCGTACTTCAATCACTTAGTGCATACTATGTAATGGGTAGTATGGTTTAAACCAGGAGAAATTATGCGCGGCAAATGTGGGAAATGTTTTCGAACTTGCTATGCACCCACTACGTGGTGTTAAGGGAATACGCGCAGTAAGGTGTGTGCCGTTTGTAATGGGTGGCTGGCTTTAAACTATGGAATCGTTATGATAGTCACATATTCTGACGCCCGATGGCAATTTACGCTTGTACCACGCGATATTCCTGGGATATTACATGTTATATTGCGACGCCTATATAAAGGACGCTTGCGTTTGCGAAGCATGGAAGTTATTTTCACTGCATTTCCAAGCAGAGGAAGTTATTTTCACAGTATATCCAAGCAGAGGCATGGCTGTGTGTTAGAACACCTGCTTGCCACGCAGACGACCCGGGTTCGATCCTCACTCGGACCCGAAAATTTTTATTATTTATTTCATTTGCATCTTTCTCGATTTTTCGGTCACGGACAAGATGATGATTTTTCGGTCACGGACAAGATGATGGTTTTTCGCTCACAACCAACGACGCCGACGCCGACGCCGGAATTTCTGCGAAACGAGCTCTTTAACGCTATCGCGTTAAAAGGCAGCCCAGCTCCTCTCTTCCTTCAGGCTTGTCACCACTAGTGCGAAGCTTCCCATCAGCTCCACTGTCTCTTTGACATTGCGCTTCCAGTGCAAGCTACGCTATTTTTGTTGTTCATAAATATTTTGCAAACGGTATGATTTCTACATGCTATTAAAGGAGAAATTAGTGCACTTTTGTGACGTTGACGAGCACACACAAAAAAAAAGGTAGAAAAAAAAAAAGCTGACATCTACGTAACCCGCCAGTGTGTGGGAAATTGTCAGATATTAGCCTACTAAACCTCTCTTGATAAGTTAACATCCTTTTCAGACGCAGCGTGCGACATCCCTTTCAGGAAATGTGAAGCTTCATAACTGCGTCTTTTCTTCAACCTAACGTGAGCTATGGCGCGCAAATTTAATAAACAAACTAAGAACCTTCGTTGTCTTTTTGTTTTATACATAGATGCACGCTGGCGTGGATAATTCGAATGAGCATCGTATCTCCGGCTCACCTTGTATAAATGCACGAAGAAAAAAAGGGCGCCATTTTTACGAGGTGCTGGAACACCTCAGCATTTTAAAATAACAAAAAAAAAATGCACGGTTGCGTACATGGGGTAAGCGCTTTCTAAACATTTCTTGCAAAATACTCCAAGGGAGGAAGCAGTTGACAGAAAGACTCTAGATAAAAAGTCAAGAACCAAGAGCGTACGATATGGCAGACATTGCTAAATTTATACATCAAACTTCGGCTCTCATCATCATCTCTCATCAAACTCTCGTGATTCGCCTCCTTAACTTGGGGTAGACCAAAATAATAATGGGCAGGTAAGAGGGTCTGACAAATAAGTCTGCCTCGGTCGTGACGCAAATAACATGAAAAAATCGGCAGATCCCAAGTACCATGGGAATCGATGTTATGCGAAGCATGCGGAGGCAAAGTGACTGAGTTGTAATTTTTTTATTGAGCGAAATGTTATGAAATGACGCTAAAGCTATGTTCAAATGTTGCACGCGCAGACATGTTGAACAGTCGCATATGTTTCATATAACCAGTTGTTTACAGTTGTGTAACGATGCTAACAAAAACATGGGTATTACCAACACCAGACGCGGTAAGCTGATAGGTAGCGCTCGTGCTTGCGAGGATGGTAGACCTGGCTAGTGCTACGTAGATTAACTTCAATGGATGACGCGTAAGTATAAAATTGACGTTAACCCGACATGACGCCTGCCTCATAGGAGTACATATGTAATGTTTATAATATTAGATAGCCAGCACTGCAACCACAATTGACGTTTCACCAAGATTACGCCTGCATAGGGTCTTTTTCCAAAGCAGTTCCGAGTCTGCGTGGTTCTGTGGTAGAATACTTGATTGGCACGCAGATTGTTTGGGTTCTATTCCTACTGGGACCCTGATGTTTATTATTTGCATGCGTCGGATCAACGCCGCCGATGTCACTTTTTCTTAAAGCTCTCGCTTTTAAATTACCTAATGTCTGTCCTCACCGTTCCTGGGTAGACAAATTCTCAAACACCCGTGTCGCATACCCGCATATCGCGGCCCGTGGTATACGGGTATGTGCCACACGTGTCTGCAGGAAAGGGTTTGACGACGCACGCGACAGGATTTTCATGTTATTCATGTCATGACCAGCCAGACATATTCGTCAATACCTCTTAACCTCCCGTACAAATTTTGGTCTACCCCAAGTTACGGAGGGGATCACGAGAGCACCCAGGCGTAGGCGGCTAGATAGATAGATAGATAGATAGATAGATAGATAGATAGATAGATAGATAGATAGATAGATAGATAGATAGATAGATAGATAGATAGATAGATAGATAGATAGATAGATAGATAGATAGATAGATAGATAGATAGATAGATAGATAGATAGATAGATAGATAGATAGATAGATAGATAGATAGATAGATAGATAGATAGATAGATACGCAAAAGTGCTTACAGTACGCAAAGAAATGCTTCGCATTTAAAATCCCTTCACGTGCGTCGTTAAACCCTTTCCTCCAGGCACGTGAGGCACATGCCCGTATAGCACGGGCTGCGGTATGCGGGTATGCGCCACAGGTGATTGACAATTTATATCTACCGAGAAACGGCGAGAAGAGACATTGCTAATTTAAATGCGAGAACGTTAAGGAAAACTGACATCAGCAGCGTTGGCCCCACGAATGCGAAGAATAAATATTAGGGAACCAGTTGGAATTCCGCCCAGGCATTCTGCGTGGCAACAAAGTATTCTACCACAAAGCCACGCCAGGGCTCGAAATTGCTTTGGAAAAAGACCCTATGCGGGCATAATGTTGGTTAAACGTCAATTGTGGTGGCAGTGCTGGATATCTGCTATTATAAACATTAGATACGCACTCCTAAGATACTGGCGTCATGTCGCGTTAACGTTAATTGTATACTTAAGGGCTGGCCCTGGGTAGCCCTGGTTAGTGCTGCGTCGACGGTGGTCGACGCAGCACTAGCCAGGGCTACCATCCTCGCTAGCACAAACGCTACACAGCTTACGGCTTCTGGTGCTGGTAATACCTATGTTGCCTGTTGGATGGTTGCGTAACTGTAAACAGCTGGTTATAGAAAACATATGCGAATGTTCAAGATATGTCTGTGCGTACATTCGTGCATATCTTTAGCGTCATTTCGTAACGTTTCAATGAATAAAAAAATTACACCACATTCCTCTTCCCTCCGCATGCTTCGCATAACATCGATTCCCTTGGTACGTGGGATCTGCTGAATTTTTTTAGTTTTTTTTTTTTCAGATAACGTATCTCGAGAACCACTCTTCCTAGTTATGTTGCTTTTTCTTCTTTGTCCCAAACGAGATGCGAGGAACGAATCAGAGGACATTGGTGGACATAGTGTCAAGAATGATCAGTATTAAGGGTTTACCAAGCAAGGTACGAGCAAAACGATTATAGTGTCAACAAGAAAAATAAGACACCTAGTTAGCTGTTCAAGCGAGAAAACGATTATTTGCCTAATGCGGCAGAAGAGGCGTGCCCTATCCACTTCAACGGTTGTCCGGGGGATAAGGGAAGCTTCCTGAGTCTGCCTTGCTAAAATAACCTCTTAAGCAATGACTTAAGGAACTCTCTCCTATATGCTCACTTCAGATGAACACGTGCCATAAGCAATTGCTGACAAAGTATCAACCGGTATCAAGCGACATACGACAGAAATAGTCCGTAAAACTATAGACCTCCACAAAAGCCATCCTGCTAGAACTTTCAAACAACAAAAAATTGCCAAGACATTGACGCGTACAGCAGGCTTCGAGGTGGCTGGTTTCAAAGCGGCGAAAGAGTGAACATCGTTGAAAAAACACAAAGCTTGGTAAAGGATCCATACCCAAACGAGAGGTCCAGCTACTAAAATTATACGCCTGAAGATTACAGAGTACATAGGTGCCCGAGGAAGGAATATACGAAGGGTTGTGCGGCACAACGGCGTTACAGTATTACCTGGCCAAGCCTCGGCCTCGGTAACGAGACAATGAAGCTGCCACGCGCCAGAGGGAAAGTGAGATGGCTGCGTTTAGTTAATGCACAAAAAATACGAATATAGTGAATTATAAGATAGCAGTAGGTGCAGGGTGAGAGCCCAAGCATTGCCGCGAGCTTACGACCCGTTGAAGAAAACAGATAACGGGAAATCTCAAGATAAAATTTGAACCCATAGAGTAATTGGGCCACTTTACTTACCTTCCATCTAGTTAAAAAGCGCAAAACTCCTGCCGACGTCTTGCACTTCCATCTACGGGCATTTATCAAACAACGCTCCTCCCTGGCCCTTTATGAAAGGCGCCCGCTTTTGGCTGACAAATGGTGCTTTATATCGCCAGCAGGGCGCAATGTGCTTGCCGAGAAAAAAAAAAACAGTCGCAGAAAGATTTTCTGCCTTTAACGCAAAGAAACGTTTGTTATTTTTTTTATTTTACTGTGCGGGCTGTCTATGGTTTAGGTTGAAATATGTAGCGACCTCCGGGCTACGACGTCAGGGAACGAACTTGCCATTACTTGGTGAGTAAACATGCTATCGAGTGCCTTGCATAAATAACGACTTGGAAGTCATATGCGCCGAGATAGTGTCGCATTCATGCATCATTCCCGGCGTTTTAACTTCCTCGCTCAACAATGCAGGCCACCTATTCATAGTGCCTTGATATTTCGCAATCTGGAGTTCCGAGAAGGCAAATACAAATTTAGATCACAACGGAGTTCACAAAAATTCCGCCGCGTTTATTACGCAGATAAATTGAATCGTGTCGCTGCTCTGCAAAGAGCATGGGTATTCTCCATATTTTTTTGTTTGCCTTTATTTTAGGAACTTTTAAATTGAATAACGATCAAGACATGAGCGGCATTGCACCCACGTTCGTGCCCACACATGTTTTCTTTAGATGACTGAGGTTTCCGACGCGGTCTTTTTTATCAGTTGCAAAGGACGACTCAGCAAAGCAAATAAGTTGATGTTTTCTTTTCAGCGCTACTGTTTATAACTTGTTGTTTTGTTGGTGGAAAACATGATCATAGGCGTGCGCAGAAGACCGGAAAAGGAGAAAGCGGTCGCCCCTCATCCCCCCCTCCTAGTTATTTTAAAGCGCCTAGTCTGCCGCGAATCCTTACTCAGTCGCACCTGTCCCGTCAGTGTTTAATGTTCCAGTGCTCGAATTCTTGGTGACATGCAGGTTTTTGATGACAAGGTCGGCCATGATCTCCTGGTGCTGCATTCAAGAACTGTGCACTTTCTGCCGTTGCCTTCGAGAAGCTCCGGATCAAAGGCAAGCCGTTGTGAGCAGCACGTCATTCCTTAATTTTATTTTTGGATTCATTGCAAAGCTTGTATTCTTTCGGACTCGAACAATGAAAAGGAAGGGGGGGGGGGGCTTCAGTGGTACTTGCCTTCCCGTAATGGCAAAGCCGGCGTACACCTACGGAAAAGATATGTTATTAACCAAATATGAAGTAAGAAGGCTGCAACAGGGGCCAGTTTGTACGTCTTCATATTGCAATGAGTTGCCAGGTATGACACGGTCCGAGGAAAAACGGAAGACAACGCAGGGTGATGCACAAACTAACAAGTTGCTTTATTTTGAGAATAAACAGATCTATGCTCAGACTCGAAAAAAGAAAGCAGGAACACGAAAATAAGAGAAAACTCAGCAATAAAATATGGTAGATGATAATAAAAGAACACGTACAGCCTCCGTGTCAAACAGAGCCCCCTACACGTGTCATGTGTCAAATAGGGCCGCTACCCGTACTACGATATATATGGAAATTCCCGACTACCATTGCTTTACGTAGCAGAGATATTCCGAAAGCATTCACGGAAAAGTACCCTCGTGTTTGCATATTGTTGGATATATAGTTGAATTTCGCTTGCCTTAGTTCATTACATTGGTTCATGTGTAGCACGCTAACAAAAAAAAGACTCAAACAGGAAACACGTACATACGAGTGGTGGGCACCATTCACCTGTACGTGTTTTTTCTGTATGGATAGGTGGCGTCAACATGCTAGCAGATAAGCGATAACAGAGAGCCACAAACTGGCCCCTTTTCACAACGCCCCTGACCATATAGTTTGATAGAGTCGTATTTGACTGCAAATGCTAACGTTGTATTCACTAGGGACCAATGTTAAATTTTACAGTTTCAGAACTTCGCTCGTTAGATATTTGCATATTGTAATTGGGAAGCGCAAGCAATTTTTTTTAGGCAAACTTTTTTTCGGCACCTTCCCAACTGGCACCATCATAATTCTTAAGCAAGACTACGTCAATGAATGGGCAATATTTTCAGGGGTTACCTAAATAAATAATTGACTAGCTGCACGAGTTTTGTTGCTAGACATTGCAATAGATCCCATTACGGCGTGTACTGCAACGAACGACTCGTAGTCGGTTAGTTTAAAAGTGTGTATCCAAACCGAGCAAGTTGTCATAATGACATCAGTTTCTTTATACACATTGCTGATGGACTGAAATCAATAATTATTCAAATTTTCTTGTCTATCATGCATGTGACGCATCTCGATAATAGCTTAAAGAAGGTGTCAGTAGTTGCAGTGAAGCTGTTGAAGCTCGCCGTCATTTGTGTGCTGGAAACAGAAATGTTCATCAGCATTAATTGGCACGTGCTCTCTAGAACCTTCTCCACATCTTCGTCCTATTCTTCGTCCGCTTCCAGAACAGGTGCGCCGATTTCTCCGGCGCGGCGTGTGATAACTGTGATGGGTGAGAGAACGAGTATAGAAAGATAGAAGTAGAGAAGAAGAGAGAAATGCTTTGTGAAAAAAATTCTTCACCCAGCGGGATTCGAACCCGGGTATCCTCGATTGGAATACGAGCGTGCTGACAACTCGGCCATACAGGCACGCCGGCATAGCCTTGTATATTATAGTGTAGTAAGAGGGGGGGAAAGGGAAGTGAGCGTGAAGAGGAGATATGTGATGGTAAGCAGGAGGAACAGGGGAGGGGAAAGAGTAAAGCAAAGAATAAAAAGAGTGAGAAAGAGAGAATTAGAGAGAAAGTAATGCAGCAAGAGAAAGAAAGTAAAAGAAAGAATCAAAGAAAGAGAGTAAAAGGCAGCGAGAAGTATAGGAAAAAAAGGATAGAAAGAAAGAGAATGCAACCGAGAAACAGAGAGACAGAAAGAAAGCGATGAAAGCGAAAGATATAAAAAGCTAGAAAGAGAAAGAAAAAGAGAAAGTGAGATAGAAAAAAAAACGAAATAAACAGAAAAAAGACATGAAAAGATCATGGAGAAGGGAGAAGAAGAAAGAAATAGAGGAAGAAAGAAAGAGAAAATTTGCGAAAGTTACCTAAACAGCAAAAACCAGGAATAGATCAGCTCATCAAGCCCATCAGCTCCGTTGTCTCTTCAGCATTGCGCCTCCAGCGCAAGCTACGTTAAGTTTTTCTTTTTTGTTAACGGCGCTTATCCTAAAAGTGATGCTAGTCTCTTTTAAGTTAATTCAATTTGGCAATTATAAGGTTTCAGCTTAGCAGATGACTTGTGTGCAAGCAATTCCGGCATCTTTCAGTAATCATAGCCGAGGAGCGTAGATACGTGCTGTATGCGAAATGTGAATTCTAGAATATAATTTTAACTCTAAAGGAAGAGCAAATAGTTATAGGGGGCAGCATACATTTTAGACATTACTGTACAAATTGGCTTTTTCCGATAGCTGACGTCTTAGGAGTCCGGTGTCATAGAACTTATGTGCCGAAAGGCGCAAGAGTTGCTGTACCGCAGATCCTGGGGCAGAATTAAGTACCCGGATGTGGAAACGATAAGCAGCGCTGTTTGATCCCAAAAGAATGACGTTCCCTGACATCGTGAATTCTTCCTATTTCTCATAAATTTCAGTACTACCTTTGCCGCCTTCACTCGCGATGACCTATCAAGGCGACATTCCAGAATGGTGTATTCTGTCATCGGTCTGTGATGATGCGAACGAGAGACATCAGACTTGCACCGGCGGTTATTGACCAATGGCGTTATCATGAATGTGAGGTGTGCGACTTCCTGCGTACTTGCTCTTCCTCTCTCTTTCTCTCCCTTTCTCTGTACCTCCGCCTTTATAACTTTCCCGTCCCTTTCTCCAGTGTGGGGTAGCATAGCAGTTGTTCTAGACTGGTTAACATCCCTGCCTTTCCCTTACTCTCCTATTCATTCCTTTTTCCTCTCTGTCATTCTTGCTTCTCTCCATACTTGATGCGTGCCTAGATAACATATCCTTGGTTTCTTGATTTTAGTCATTAATATTTGATATTCTAAGTTTTCTTTGCGAACATTTCTATGGAATCAGGGTGGAGAGGACCGCTCTCGTAACTGCTGGATATTAGACAACTTTTTATACTTTTTACAAAACCCCGTCCACCATTTCGTCATTTTTTTTAACAAAACAGAACTCGTCTATTATTGGTGCACTATCTCTCTCTCTCTATATATATATATATACATACAGAGAGAGAGAGAGCCCAATCATCAGCCATTACGATACTTCAAGCCCGTTTTTGTTGCATTTCGGTGTTCTGTGCTGAGAATTTGCTGGCTCGGAACTTCAAGACCGTGCGGTAATGACAGGGGGAGCTAACTGGGACTCTTACTACACCGCAGCAATACAGGCGCGTTAGAATGCCTTGTGCTCGGCATAGTTTCGGGAAATATTTTCGCGAGCATCCAGCTAAGTGCAGCATATTTCGAAACAGTTTAGCGAATGTGTTCCGCAAATAGCGCAGAGTTGCATGAACTACAGTATACGAGCGCAACTTTTGGGCACTTACGCTGCAGATTTCTCCGCGGGCACTTTCAGATGGGATGCATTCTAGCGGAATGAGTTCGCAACGAGCACGAATTATTGAATGAAGAATAGCTGTCTGGAAATAATTTTTGGGCCCGTCACACTACCTGCCTGCGAAACCCGCACGCTGGACTAAAATATGCGGTGCTGGTCTGCCTGTCCTGTTTTACAGCGAAATTTTATAACCCTCTTGCTGGCACATCATGGCGTTAGTCGTTTTTGCACCATCAAACAGAACATAACTATCTGAAGTAGGTCATAAAGGTTGAGCCAGCAGACAGGCGACTGGCATTAAAGAGAATGAAGCAACTTGTACTAGTAACACAGCTGGCACGGATACTTTGAGGAAACTTTGTATTCTGTTTATTCTGCTTTGCTATGCAGATTCTCAAGTGAATTGTCAGAAATACTGCGAAGCGAGATGGAGCTTGTTGACGTCTTTTTTTTAAATTCTTGCTTTGACAGTGAAACTGTGATTTCATTTCTTGTGAGAGACGTCAAGACGTATAACGCCCGTAGGTTACAACAGTTTTCTAAAATGTTCCTTTCACCATGCCTTGGCTGAAAAACAAGATATATAGCAGAACTGCTCTATAAACGCTATCCGAAAGAAGGCAGCTGCATCATACAATTTTTTCCATAATGTTTGAAGAAAAAAAGCTACACGAGTTGTACAGCACTGAGATGAAAAATTCTTGAACACAGGGAGTTCCTGAGCCAGTTTCTAGAAGGAGTCTTGTCTTCTTCAAGGCACAAACTGCTTAGGACGCACAAAGGTCGGTAGTTGCATCCTTGAAGAAGGCAATACCCCTTGTCAAAACTTTGGCTACAGCCACACCGCGTGTTCAAAGATTTTGCATCGTATCATTTTTTCACACGTCAACCTTTAACACAACACAAATAGATGCCTCACATAAAATAGATGCATTACAAAAAATGACGAGAAATAATTGCTATCAGAAGCTTCTGCGTTAAAACAGTGATCGTGAACCGAACATACAATACTGTAATAGCGTTTAAACGAGAGCGTCAGTTATATATTTAAAGGCTTGTTGTACATGAGGCTGGCGGTTTGGAAGAACGTCCATGTTAGACAACTAAATATAACACATCTTTCCATCTCTGTTCTAGGCTCTTGACTCAGAGCGGTGTCCTGTGTCGCGTACGGTCAGAAAACACTATTCCACAAAAATTTGATGGAGTCTGATCTACTCTGGGAATTATACCACGATGACGAATACCTTCACCCAAACGTCGAATATTCAAATTAGAGCAGCGTCGGTGCATATAGAGTAACCTCCTGTAATACCATAATCTTAGAACGTTACAACTACCCTCAAGGTAATACTGCCTGGCGAGGCATTGCCGCAAAAAGAAAAAAAATTATGATGCCTTCAAGTGTAGTCATCAAGCTGCACTAAACATCGTAAGCATGAAAGAAATAGAAAACTGCTTAATCTATACTTCCGGTTCCTTGGCGATTTCTCCGAAACAGATCAGCAAGAAGCCATCAGGGAGGTTCATAAGAGTGCAGCTACGCGAGACAATTCTCGTTAATAATGATAACCCACGACCGCATGTACGAACCCTACTAAAGTGGGTGGTTTTAGCGTAAATGTACGGCGGTTGCGAGCTAGCACTATACCTAAAGCACACGCTAGTTACGGCTTGATAACGGTTTTGGCCTCATCTGCATTGCGGAATAGATGTGAAGGAATGACGATGCGACGTTTGCTGCTCTTTTAATATCTTGTATGTAACCTATATAAATAAATACCTACGTATATCTTGCTGCTATGCGCAGCAGGCTATGTCGATTTTTACATTTGATATTCCTGCAAACATAGGCGTGCGCACGAGGGCGGCAGAAGGGGCGGCCGCCCCCTCAAGTTACCTAAGAGGAGGGGGGTGCAAAGTCGGTCCTATACATTGACCTCATAGGGGGGGTGGGGCGCTGCAATGAACCTACGCCCCACCCCCCCCCCCCCCCCCCCCATGAAGGGGAACCCTGCGCACGCTTATGCCTGCAAATAATAGCGATCATGAAATGCACTTCAAAAAGGATGACGTTTGGGCGTGCTGGTAGTTCATCTTACAGCAGACAGGCGCATGTGCTGTCTGCTTATTATCCTGTGTTATTCGTAATGGTGCTATGGTTTCTGATGAAGTGCACTCCGACTTCTTCGTCATAAATACATGCCTTTCGGAATATTGCTCATGCATACTTTCTGCAAGATTGCCGAAATAAAATGCTGCCCGTAATGAAATTCAATTGAGAAGTGTTTTGCGTAATGAAGTACACTGTCACGCATGTGACAGTGTACTTCATTGCACTAGGTCTGTACCTGTTTGGTGAAAGCACCAATTCAAATTTAATGAACTGTCTAGGTAAACTTAAGAAAAAAAAATGCCCCCCACCTCCCCGAAGGGAATCGTGAGGAAATGCGAATGCATTTCGCGCGCGCTTCACTCCATTCATATATGGTGGTTGTGGTTCGAAGAAGGAAAAGGCGCCTAATTTCTGCAGCCTGGTCGGGAGCACGGCGCAGCGCCTGTTTTTTTTTTTTTGCTTTTTTTTTCAGTTTTTTTTTGTTCTTTTTTAATTTTTTTTAAAATTTTTTTCTTAATTTTCTTTTGTTCTTTTTTTTTTCTTTTTTTTCTTTTTTTTTTATTAAAAAAATTTTTTTTTTCATATATAGCTCCGCCGAGCTCCCGCGATGCGAGCGCCCTCACGCACCAGAGCGCGCTCCTCCTCTCAATTCACTATAACACCTGCAGAGGCCACCGCGGACAACGCCAACGCCGGATGCCTGACATAGCCCAGACTAAGGAATGCATTCGCATTTAAAACTGGGGATGCGTAAAGCACGCAGCGATGGAGCGGTGTTTCCTACTGGAACATGCCAATCGCTGCTAATGTGCAATGAGAGACAGAAGACTCCGACTGGACACAGAGACCCGCACTCCGCTTTTACTTAACGCGCACGCTTCGAATTTTTATTGTTCAACAACGCACAGGAGAAATCTCCCACCGGCACCACCTTCGAGGTCAAGATCCATTGCCATATATACGGGGTGGCCAGTGAACGGTTGTGCAGCGCGAGCAGTCGGTTTTTTCAACCAAGAAACTCGCTAGCAGACGCTGCCTGTGTCGGCGTCGCGAGGCGAGAGAGGGCGAGAGGGAGAGGGGGGGAGCGTAGGATAGGAGAGAGAGAGAGGGGCGCGCGCATGCGCAGTGGGAGTGTGGACGCTGCGGGCAGAGATGCCTAGAGAAGAGAGGGGGGGGGGAGCGTAGGAGAGGAGAGAGAGGTGGGACGCGCATGCGCAGTGGGAGTGTGGACGGCGCGGGCAGGGATGCCTAGAGGAGAGAGGGGGGAGCGTAGCAGGGGAGAGAGGAGGGGAGGCGCATGCGCAGTGAGGGTGTGGTTGCCGCGGGGAGGGATGCCTAGAGGAGGGAGAGAGATTTTTTATTTTTATTTTTTTTTGAAAGGGTTTGCGCATGCGCAGTAAGGGTGGTCACGCCGCACACCACCACCACCGGATTAAGCTTCGCCATAAGATGCTTCACATCTAACACCTGCCGGCGCACACACCTCCTCAACCTATCCTCCTCCTCCTCCTCCGCGGACAACGCCGCACAACGCCAACGCCGCACAACGCCAACGCCGGATGCCTGACATAGCCCGACTATGAAATGCATTCGCATTTAAAAAATTCACAGTGTCCCTCATCCAATCACCGAAGACGACTGGAAGGCGAGAGCCATCTTCTTTTACTTCTCACTCAATATATCGATCCTTTGAAAACTTTCCCGACCTAACCTCGTTTCTCACTGCCTCCAGAAGTGAGGCACTGCAGGCTCTCTGCACCTCACCTTGTTTTGCGCTGCCTCCGTGATCGGGCCACATTTGAACAAGCTACGATGCGTGACGTCACGGCAACGTCACAAATTTTAGCGATCTGTGACGTCCTGAAGACGTCACATGGTGACTTCATCACGTGATGACTGTTTGCATCACTTGTGTTGACGTGGCCGACGCCGATGGTCAATTTTTGTGGTTTATGAGGCGCCTAAAGCTTTCGTCTTCATAAATGAAAAAGTCACAGTTTGCACACTTTGACAGGGCGTGTTTTCACGCCCTGTCTTTTAGAATGAATATTTACCAACTAGCTCAGCTCTCTGCCATTCTTAGACCACACCTTTAAAGTTGTTTTGGGATACCAGCGCAACACCTCTCTCTTTTGGATCGCGGTGTGTAATTGTGGTTAAAAGAGCACTATTTCATGGGAACAGCAGCCTTATAGTTTCCAACCGAACCATGGATTTTGTTCTGCCACTAGATGAGACTGACACGGCAAAGAGACTCATTGAGCTCAGACACAGCCATGCCAACGGTACAGCAACGCGCAAATATTCTCCGGTGAACTGCATTTCCCATTGTTCCTGTGTAACCATTCAAAGCAAGCCGCTCAGAGAAATCGACTACCTTTTTCACTCAACCCCGCCACATCCTCCGAGTACACACAAACCTGCATTACTCTTTGGCAACGACATTTCAGTTTTTTTTCTTATTTGCCCGACATCATTCCATTGCATGCCCGGACAGTAGAAGTCTGGTTCAGTGCCTTGTAATCCAACTCAGCGTTCCTAGCAGTCGGGTAGACATCCAAGTCATTTCTTTCAAGAATTCGCGAGGAATAAGATCAACTGCTTGTGGATCGACTGAGGCACGACATAATCAGTCAACCCTGAACAGCTGCGAAATCTCACGTTAGTTTAGGACTCGTTCCACATCGTGCCAGAGATTGGTTCGAACCAATTCCTGGAGTTTTTTCCGATGAGGACGATATGTGCGATCGCTCCTACAGAATATTTAGTATTTCTGAATGCAGTATGGGTCAGCGGAGAAGTAAGACAAGTGGAATTTCCTGCTGCTCACAGATGAAATATCGAACGCACTGCCTGAAGGTATAGTTCTGGAGCCGCGTACAGTAAGTCCTGCTGGTTTAGGGCATTACTGGGTGATGACGGGCCTGAAATTCACAGCCAGACTTTAGTTTTTGCAAACAAAGATTAACAATGACCGTGGGCAGGAACAATTGCCTGAATCCCACTGTTATCGTAATGATGCGAACACACGCAGGTATCTACAAACTAAATGAATTAATATATACTTTGTTTGATGGCAAACATTTTTGAATAAGGGAAGCAGTTATTTCTACTTCATACCTCAAGAACTTTTCAGTCCTTTCGCTTGACAGAACCATAACTCATCTGAATAGAAAAGGAGCACATGAAGATGTTTATAGAATTCGCATTGAAACTGTTTTAATGTGGTGCTGTTTAATTAGGTCCGATATAATAATAACGGAGGTGCAGGCGGGATGATCAAAACATAAGGCTCAAGAATGCTCCTCATAGGGCGTTTTCATCATAACACACATCAACTGACAGTGTCGAGGTTTTGCTTGTTTTTATAGGCCCTCGCATATACCGAAGAAACATTGAAGCTGAGGCAGCAGCAGTCGTAGGTTAGCGAGTACGTTAGCTTCCGTGTATTCAGCGATAACAACGAGCACGTGACTGCATGTTTGAGTTTTACGTTTTTCAGTGTTTTGAGTCTTAGAAAAGTGTTCAATTTCTTTCTTAAAACCTGTCGAGGATTCTTTCGCTGAGCCAGTGCACAGACGTGTAATGTTCGTCTGGAGGTCAAAACCATGTGACACAAAACTGAAGACGTCGCAAACTTTTAAGACGAAAGCCTTAGATGCCTCATCAAACACACAAAAAAGACCATCGGGAGCGTTGGCGTCAACGCGAGGGGATGCAACAAATAATCATGACGTGGCGACGACACCCTATGATGTCATCATGGGGTCACGGGTCACTAGAATTTATGATGCCACTATGACGTCGCATATTGTGGCTTCACATGACACCTTCATGATATGACATGACATCACCGCTTTGTCAACGGTAGGCCGATGTCGGAGGCACTGAGAAGCCCCGTGAGTTAAAAAGAAAGCTGTGCAGAGAGCTTTGTGTTTTTTTTCTGTGGGTGGGGTGGGGGGGGGGTGAGGCGGGCGAGTTATTAATGTAGACTGAGAAGAAAAAGAACAGGAAGATGGCTTTTGCGTCTGAATCGACTTAGGCAAATGCATAAGGATCCATGCGACTTTCTTAACAGCGAAGCTAGTTGAGAAAGTCATATGGTCAACGAAGCTGTTTAAGCTCGGAGGATCTCTGTTAGTCGCGAACAGAAGTTATGATTATCAGGAAGTGGCACGTGCTTTCTAAGTCTTCTGTCTTCTTCATATCTTTTGCTTCGTTCCCAGAACACGTGCGCCGATGTCTTCGGCTTAGGATGCAATAAATTTGAACGGCGAGAGAAGTACAGAGAAAGAGAAATAACGACAAAGAGAAATTTTGGAGAGGCGGGATTCAAACCCACGTACCCGCGATCGTAATGAAAACGTCTTAACCACTCGGCTATCCAGGCACACTAGCAGAGCGACGCATAACTTTGTATAGTATAGCATATATGAAGGGGGGTGTCAAAGAGAAGTGAAAGTGCGGAGGGGAGGAACACCACGAGCGGAGATCTCTCCTCAGTCTTCGTACCACTAATGCTTAGACGCACCAATTTTTTTCATTTCCGAGTCCTAGCAGATCACGTGCTCATTAGAGCATGAGGACCAACCATATGATTCGATGAAGCGGCGCTCGCTATCCTTTTTGGCCGCAGCTCTGCTGAGTACGCAGCGTTTTCTGAAATTCGACTCTTTGTGGAGAGTACCCACGCACATCGAGGAACTCCGCAGAAAGGATGCGTGGACACCGGCGAAGGGCAGATCGATCTGCAAAAGGCATCGGGAATACAGCGCAGCTAGGCGCACGCGCTCTACATACTATAGAAGCGACCCCGTCAAGACAACCGATTCGGTGTCGCACAGGCTAACAGGAAGCCGTCGTCGGCGCAGTTTTGAAACGAAAGAAGAAGCACCATCCATTTTGTTAGCCTACGTTGACATGAAAAGGAACACGCACCGTATGGCCCTTTATCGCGCCTCCCTGGGAACGATAGATGGTGGCCGCGGCTGTATTGATAGAAGCGCCGCGAAATGGCTCGGCCTTTTTCCGAGAAAAAGGAGCAAGATATGTAATATCTGTCTGCAGTGATGTCTTGCGGCATTATCTGGGCCCATGCGCTTCCCGGAAACATAACTAGAAGGAACTTCGGCAATGTGGTTGTCAAGCTTCGATTAGTGAATTAGTGGTAGCACTTGCATTTACACGTTATTCGGGCCTGCATTTTTGGACCTTGCAGCGTCGTTTGTTTATGCTTACTTTTAGATGTTTTCCATAGAAACCCTTCATGACCTATAATTAATTGCCTTTTTTGCCAGAATATGCAACAAAGAACATGCATTCGGGTGAACTAATATTATCTGTAGTTTGACGCCCCAAAGCCACGACATGATATAAGGGACACGTGGTGAAGGGCTCCGGAAATTTCGAACATCTGGAGTGTGCTAACGTACACTGACACCGCATAGTACATGGACCTCAAGCATTTCGCCTCCATTCAAATGAGACCACCGCGGCCGGCATCTAACCCGCGACCTTAGGGTCAGCAGCCGGGCACCGATGTCACTACACAATCGGTTGAATTCGATCACTTTCTTTTCGTATGCACCTTTGTCACACTTTATAGCGTCTATTGGTTCAAGGTCGCAGTTCATCTTGACTTCTGGTGAGTCCGTGTATACGCTACCCATCAGAACCAATTCTCAGTGCACTATCGTACTGCCAGCTTCTAAACTGTTAATATTATCTACATAGCTCCCACTAGAAAATTTAGCTGGAAGTTATGACTTGTAGATTGAAGAGGAGCAATATGCTTTTGATTTTTTCGTGTTTACGAATCGATGAGAACAACTGTGAAACATCGTAGCGTGCATGTAGACAAATATTTCGATGTTTTACGAGAGAAAGACAAGACTTTCCGGCGATAATGATGGTGAAAAAATCAGGATAAGAATAAAATTTCTTTGAGCACAGCACCTTCAACTGTAAACTGGAAAAGCCCCATAGTAAACTAAGCAAATATCTAGTCAGTTGTGGTTCAGTGTTCAATATCCACTCATTATTAAGTGTTTTTTTTTTTTGATCGGCTAAAAGAAATGGCACCCTTGCTGCATTGAAATGTGCTTTCTTATATTTTTGTATACCATGCTTGGCCTTCCTGTCCCAACGTGGGAGCGGCCCGCAGTCTTGCCCCTATAAAACGGAGTGAAGATTCTTCTGGACCCGAATAAATGTTACTATCTATCTATGAAATATAAACTAACCAAACTATGTTTCTTGAATTTTTGTAACGTCCCCCCGCTTTATGCATTAATCTATTATTCACACATGGAACCTAATGTTTCCAGAAGATCACCGTATGCCGTAGTGGCATTACTGCATGTTGTGTCATCGGTATGCAGTCTTTTCAGTGCACGTCACTAGAACATCTCAGGCCTTTAGTATAAAACAAGCTCCTGAATAAACCATCGTTTTTGTTGCGTTATCTGGCTTCCTTGTAGTATGTGCATTTTTGTTTTATTGCGATAGCAATTATATGGACACTCGCGGCTGGTTTTCGCCGTCGGCGTCGGCGTCCGCGTCGGCGTCGGCGTCATTTACCGTATATGTATATGTATATATATAACCGGCCCCGCCCGTCGTTCGTGAGCGTGTAAAGACGCGAGGGGGGGGGGGGGGGTCCCTCGAGCGACCTTCGATTTTACGAGCGCGGGCGCAGGCGCGCGCGTTATCTCCCCTTCTCGGCGGCCGACAGCGGGGGGCCGGTGTACCCTTCTACGTGCTGCGCTCTCAACGCGAAGAGAATTCTCTTAAACAAGCGTTTTCTAGAGTTGCGTGAGATCGGATCCAAAAAGAGTTAGCTGCCAGCCTCACTTCGTATAACATTACAATTTTTTGCTATCGCATTCATTGCTTCACCCTTGCGGTGAAACTGTGACTTTTTCTGGTTGTTCTGTTTTTCCTCTTACAAAGCTTCTTCATGATGCTTTCTTATCTCCGCGTTCTGAGACAAGAATTCTCGCAACTTCCTTGTGGGCGACGCTTAATCGCTTTTTCTCTAGTCCGTAGGATTCGTGGGCAAATGAGTTACGTCGGCGGAGGTTGCAAACACGCTGCTTATATGTAGAGTCTGATGCTTATTCCAGGATGAATGGGGACCAGTGAAGCGGTCGGGCTTCGAATGAGGTGGTGTATCCTAAGCCGGAGCTTCAGTTCGTTCACGAAGGATTTCTCTTGAGTGACTGAACGCTTAAATTGAAAGAAAAAGAACCGGGCTTTCCTGAGCGGCCTACTTTTAAAAGTACGTAGGAGAATCGATGGGACGATAGCGATACAAAGGTTCCGGTAGGCAGCTCACCCAGAAGCTCATACAGTGGAAAGATCAATCCCAGGGGATTTTTCAGAGCTCTTCAATAACGCTTGAGTAAAGGGAGCCACTGGGAAGTCTGACAAAGGAAACCTCACAAAAACAACTGCGGCTGGATTGAAACGAACTTGTCGTTCCAATACCCCGCCGTTACTTAATAGGAAACACCCCTCGTTCACGCTCTTTGAAGATACTAATCCTTTGATCGCATTCCTTTAGACAATTGTTTGGAGGCCGCAGGCAGTTCTCTACGCGTAGCTGTTTGACAAAACTGTAGTATTATATCGCTAGAGTTCGCTTTCTTTTTGTTTTGTTTTTTATGTGTATGGCACCTGGCCTGCTGCACACTCCGCTGCTTGTGGGGGAGTTTTATATTTAGTACAAAAATATCGTTGGTCCCTCCGTCACTGGAGTCATTATAACACCAGTGCCAAATGCGGCTTTGCAAAATTAGTTCTATGTTCATTATACATTGATAAATAGGAGCTTGCGCAATGTGTACCGGCGTTTGGCGGCTACAGCACCCAGAGTTGCCAGTACCGCTTTGGACTTCTTTTACCGCCCAGTCGCTTATAGAATTTTCCAGTCGCTTGTTGTGTCATCTTGGGCTTATTTGCATCTTCCCAGCAAATAGTCCAGTGATCATCACTTTAACCAATACCTCGTTTGTCGCTCGCTGATGACGCGTTTGTCGATGACTTTGGGTAGTTCAGTGTTCAAGTCAAGCATACATTGGGGGAATCAAGAAATAGCGTTGATCATGCACTGGCAAAAGTGCTTTCAAGTAAATGGAGGCTACCGTGGAGACAACGTTAAAGAGTAAATATGTACTTTTGTTCGTAGTTGCGCATATTTTCGCTGTATAAAATAATTAAAGTAATTTTTTGATTGCCCTTCGTATTTGAGGTGCATTTTTATTATAATTAAAAATATTATAGAGAATGATTGAGTTCATTAAATTTTCGCTTCTTTTGGGCTTCTTCTTTAATGATTATTCACTTGTTAGATCAGTAGCATCTGGCAACTCTGACAGCACCGTTTAATGTGGACGTGCCTCCGTTGACGCCTGGTGGCATATCTCCATCGCGATGTCCTGGCGTCAATGATCAAGATTGAACTTTTGTGGTAGCTGAAGGAGTCAACATTAATCCGGACACAGAGCATGGTGAATACCGTGCGAAGATGGCTTCAACAAGCGCATAACAAACGCTAGTACTCAATATGCGTTCATAGAAAGCGTCGTCATTTTAGGAGAGAAACGGCAACGTGGGCGCTCTACAGTACTCGTGAAACGCACGTTTCTGCTCGTGGATACAGTACGACAAAGCGCTTCAGGAACGCGGGAGGCTGAGGTCGTTGTTTGAGCCGTGAAGAGAGAGAGAGAAAAGACTTTATTTTACAAAATGGGCCGGCAGTTTGATCTTGGTGGCTTCAGGTGGCGGCTCAGAGTCCCTGGACTCGGGCGGCATCCTCGGCCTGCCGGACGGCCCAGAGCTGGTCGTTCAGCTCCGAGCTTTGGAGGGCCGCCTCCCAGCGGCGGCGGCGTCGACGAATAAGGTCCCCCGCGACTCCCGCAGCCGGGGCGGTGGTGGGAACGAGTGAGCTCAAGGCTTCCTCTGATCTGGCATTGCCGGCCGTTATAGGCGCATCGCGAACGGCGACGTTTTCGCGACAGTTGTCGCCAGCACATTCCCAGAGCATGTGACTCAGCGTTGCTCTGTGCCCGCACGCTTTACACAGATCTGTGGGGTAGAGATTCGGGTAGCAGTGGCGTAAGATGGCTGGGCTAGGGTATGAGTGAGTTTGGAGCAAGCGAAAGCTTACAGCATCGCGGCTGTTTAATGTATCGTGTGGTGGCGGGAATTTACGCCTTTCGAGCCTATAGTGTTGGGTAATATCGCGGAATGTTGTCAGACGATCACCCCACGACCATTGTGATTCTTGTTGCTGCGTGCCTGTCAAAGTTTCTCGAGCCAGCAGACCCAAAGCCCCGTTCTCGGAGTCGGAGGCGGTGGCCACGTAATGGGCCGCGGCTCGGCGAGTGAGACCTCGAGCCGCGGCGTGGGCTGCCTCGTTTCCCGGGAGCGGGACGTCGGTGTGTGCCGGGGTCCATAGGAGGAAAACTGTCGGAGTTTGGGGTTGCGTGACGCTGAGTCGCCATCGCCGCACGTTTGAAGAATTCGGGCTGCTTCCCGCGAGACACGGCCGCGCGCGAAACCGCGGACTGCCGCCTGCGAGTCGCTTATCACGATCTCTGCATTCGGCGCCGCGACGAGTGCTAATGCTTTCGCGGCTTCTTCGGCCGCCTCCGTGTGTCCCGTGGTCACCGTGGCGCTCGCGAGGCATTTGCCCGTATAGTCAACGACCACAGTTGCGTGTGCGCTTCTCCCTTCCCCCATATCTCGCGGCATCTACGTATACAACGTCAGTACTAGTGCCATACTTCTTTTGAAGGTCTCTAGCGCGCTCGTTACGTCGCCCGACGTGGTGCGTCGGGTGCATATTCTTAGGAAGCGGCGGAACGATCAGGCGGTCGCGGACCGAGGCAGGAACCGCGCGAAAATGTCCCGCTGCCCGCTGTCGTGTCTACTCCGACAAAGCTCTCACACAAACTGTATTGACACGAAATGGAGTGGAAATCGGGAATCAACCCCCCAGCCAGCGATGAACGAAGGAACGCCGGCTTCGGTGAAGCATGGCTTCACCTGTGAAGAACTCTTCGCACGTCTGTGAACGAGAGGTATACATAAATGTCCTCGTAGCAAAATGTATGCTTCTGAAAGCTAGTAACTTCGGTTTTTCCGAAGGATTCGTCGCTCGTGTTGTCACAAATTTCAGTTGTCTATATCCATCAGAGCAATCTGCTGAATTACAGTGAAACCCGACTACATTGAACTCGGGTAAATTGAATTATCTTTTATATCACCCTACTTTTAAACATGGTAATGCTTTAACATTAACGCACGGAACATCTAACGCTTTTCGAACCAAAATGACCAGAACACTTGATATATCAAACATCTAGCAGTATGAAACTCCCCATTAAGCTGGCTTTCCGTCACGGAAGGGGGCATTTCTGCATGTATCTTGGAGAGACTGGCGTTATGTGATGGCGCCGCGCAAATGGAGTAGAAACTATCGCTTGCCATAGCGGGCGTTCTCCCATGAGTCGACGTCGTCGCGCCCGTTGTCTCGTCGTGCGCGGTCGCTGTTCGCTTCTGCGCTCCCTTTGTTAACGTAATGGCTCCTGGAAAACGGAAGAACCAGGCTAATCTCCGCAAGGCTCACGATAACCAACTCAGTCATACGCATTGAAAATAATTTTCCTTATCGTAGTAAAATAAAATCTCATGTCACTTATTCGTACAACATCCCAAGAATCACGTTGAGTATCATATTGAAAGACAACGCTGACACTAGAGCCAAGTTATGCTAGAGGCCTTACCACGCGCGACGAGGTCGCAGAGCTGCGTGGGAAGATGCTGAAGCTCTGTATACATAGATACCGTATTTCTCACGTGTAGCCCAGTCCTACATGTAACCCGCACCCCCCGACTAAGAACCACGGAAAAGATAGAACAAAAAAAAAAGAAAAACGAATATTGCCATGAAGCCAGCTCCTTGCATTATCGTGC
>JALIZH010017093.1:0-34625 GCA_030522465.1 Rhipicephalus appendiculatus | reverse complement strand
GTTACTTACCACGCAAGGTGGTGTGCAAGCTGGCAGTAGTTGACATTACACATATTCAACTACTGTGGTTAGTTGTCATGCTTGCGCAAAAAAAAATTTAAAAAAATTAAAAAAAATTGGGGGGACCCTTAATCTTCGCCTTTAAGAGTTTAACGCGATAGCGACATCCTGTCCTGAGTGCCTACTTCAACCACTTAGTACATACTTGCTATGCACCCCCACTACGTGGTGTTAAGGGAATACGTGCAGTAAGGTGTGTGCCGTTTGTAATGGGTGGCCGGCTTTAAACTACGAAATCCTTATGATAGTCACATAGTCTGACGCCCGATGGTAATGTACGCTTGTACCACGCAATATTCCTATATAAAGGACGCTTGCGTTTGCGAAGCATGAAAGTTATTTTCACTGCATTTCCAAGCAGAGCAAGTTATTTTCACTGTATTTCCAATGTAATGCCTATTGTACATTTGTGTAGGCAGCCTTAAGTATTTTGGACGCTATGTGTATGCATGAACCTCATTTGTAATAAATACTATGTAAGAAGAAAAAAAGGCGTGGCTGTGTGGAAGAACACCTGCTTGCCACGCAGACGGCCCGGGTTCGATCCTCACTCGGACCCGGAAATTTTTATTTTATTTGCATCTTTCTCGATTTTTCGGTCACGGACAGGATGATGATTTTTCGCTCACAACCAACGACGCCGACACCAACGCTGACGCCGACGCCGGAATTTCTGCGAAACGAGCTCTTAAACGCTATCGCGTTAAAATTTAGGGACTGCATCTTCAGAGTGTTTCCCACAAGTCTGGCTAAAATGATTCACCTTGCAAACGTCAGTGATGTTGCAAACGGGAAATCACTGATAGCACGGATTCATTTAGAATGCATACACTTGTAGTGCCTGATTTTTGCCTGTAGCTGAATTTTCCTGGCTAGAAATTTGGCATAGATGGCCTTCTCTC
Source organism: Rhipicephalus appendiculatus (assembly GCA_030522465.1). Taxonomy (NCBI): domain Eukaryota; kingdom Metazoa; phylum Arthropoda; class Arachnida; order Ixodida; family Ixodidae; genus Rhipicephalus; species Rhipicephalus appendiculatus. The sequence goes on along the minus strand of JALIZH010017093.1, from coordinate 33,663 downwards.
AATGATCGTATATTTGCCATGTTTCGCAGTTTGTAGAAAAGATAAAAAAATTATTTCACTCGGTTTTTACCTGTCACTCTCGTACTTACGGCTGGTATCATATGTGTGAAAACTACCCCAACTCTAGCGACAATGCTCTGTACACATTGTTTCCTATTCTTAGATGTTGTGTCAAACGCAAACGGCTCTCACAGTCATCTTTCCGTGTTTGCCAAGACGATCACGCCGTGTTATTGTGCGTCATTCTGATACAACATTTTCTTCCTAAAAGGCACAAAGCTAACAAGAATCTAGGTTGAGACATGCTTCACAACTTTGTTTCGTCAAATAGAAAATGTGTGCAATAAATCAGTATTATCAATTCCATGCAAAAAATCAAGCGAAAACAAACAACCCTGCACCCTGTTCAGAGCAGGGATCTCAGGTAGCGGGCCGCAGCCCCAAAATCTAGTCTCCCGATGGGCCGGTATGGTGAAGAAGGTTAGAGCGGTAAGGGGTAGGGGGGGGGGGGGGGGACAGTTCACACAAGCACACAAAATGTAAGCTAACGTTGCTATTTGACAGGCCTTTCCCATATCTTATATATGGGCTATTTCTGAAGTTCATTCGTTTGTATGCGTCATTCGTTTATAAGTGGATCTGACGCCAGATTTCGAGAGACATATCGATGCTGCTCTCTAGCATGGCTGACATCTGGATGCGGATTCTGATATATGCAGTTATTATTATATACATACAGTGTATAAAGCACCAAAGCGGGGGTCTCTCGAAAAGAATACTCCAGACCAGATACGCCCGTAAAGGTTATGAATGTATACTTATTATGAAAAAAAATGAGACCAAGGCAGTCATGTGCCGGCCACTAGGGAAAGGTACGCGAGCCGCGTGTTTGAGACCGCTGGTTTATGTCGAATTCCGATGGCAGATCGCAAGGGCTCGGCTGGATCGAGAACGGAGAGCTTATATAGCTCTTAGCGAGATCACTCTCGCAGAATCTGCCATTGAAATGCAAGCTCTTCGACGGAAGCAGTTGGTACATGGAAATATAGTGAGGAGGCGCCAGGTAATGCCAGGGGCTCCGGGTAATGCCAGCATTCCGTGTGTTTTGTTTCTGAAGACTATGCGGCCACTCGGCCATGACTGCTTGTCGGGCCCGCAGGTCAAGCAGCATCTCGTTATGAGTTGCTCCTGTACACGTGCGACAGACGAAAGTGCCCGCGTAACTAGAATAAAACAGCATTTTCGAACAAAAAAGTTTGTTCCGCCCTACCACCACTAGAGTTCTATGGTTTCTCATAATCGGGATATCACCGAACGACTTCCTCGGTGAAGCCAGTCACTTCGGGCCTCATGGTAGGCAGGCGGAACATCACGTAAACTGCCTGTCGGCACAGAGCAGCCTCACACACGCTGGCTGAGTACGCTGAATCCTCACCGGACTCAGAATTTGTTGCGTCTGACTCCGAAATGCTACTCTTTAAGAGCACATGGTGCGAACAGTTTTTCTGGTCGTCCATGGCACCCAACTACTGTAAACATCCGGCAGTGATGGGAAGAAAGGTGGGCGCACAAAATACGTCGCGGGGACTTTCGGTCTAATCCGCAGATTTCGGCGGAACAGGAGTTCTTGTTCCACGGAGCGATCCGTAGTCCGACGCTGCTCTCAATCTGCCACTGGAATGTGATTTCTCTATAGAGAGCAGAAAAGCCTGATCTGGATCTGCCATTGGAATTCAACATTAGAGAAAGACAAAAGCAACAGAAACGAACGCAGGTCGGATGAAATACCAGTTAGGTTCGCTTGCGACAAACCACGTCTCATAAATTACGTTGTGTAATGCGTGACTAGTGTTAACGCACGGTTAGGTATCGCGCATGTTGAAGCGTGCTAGTGTGGTTTACTTGATACATGCCTGATTAGTCATAACAGCGCCTTGACTCCGACATTATATATATATATATATATATATATATATAGCAATGGGTTGTAACACAACGGAGGCGTTGTCAACAAGGATAAAATATTCATCCTTGTTGACAACGCCTCCGTTGTGTTACAACCCATTGCTGAACCAAGACAACTGGCCCATCGAATCGTTATTCTCATTGATATATATATATATATATATATATATATATATATATATATATATATATATATATATATATATATATATATATATATATATATGATTGAAGAAAAGGATGCACGTGCGAAATATTTTATTACGTGCATCCTTTTCTTCAATCATATTCTGAGCCGGAACCATCGATCTTCAAACCCAATATATATATATATATATATATATATATATATATATATAAAGAGAGAGAGAGAAATGCGCCTGGTCTTCTGCGAGGTACACGTCGACAGAGATGCATTCTGCCACTGATTTGATGCTCCAAACGTTAGCGAGCTCCGCTAAATTATCTTGACTTCTCTATACATCATTAACCAGAATCCTTTCTGCATAACCTGTCTGCGTTTCCAGCCTTCCTTTCGGTTTTTCTTTTGTCAGCGGCAAAAAGACGTTACGGTTGTTTAGAGACCAGTAAGGGTGTCTTACGTCCACAGAAAAGAATGTATAAACAAGTAACACATCTACGAAAAAGAAAGCGACCAAAGGAGGGATAACGCAGAGACAGATGTGAACCATGAAACTGTGAGATAGTGTTACGTAAAAGAGTTAAGATTGGATGCAATACAGCGGTCATACCAAGGGCATCAGATGCCCGAGAACTAGGTCATACGAGATATAAAAAGTAACTTATTCATCACATCAAGTTAGAAATATCACAAAAAAAAAAGTAAGAAAGTAAGACGCTTATAGGATTAAGAATATAATACTGAGGAATGTCGGGATCTTCATCACAAGAAACCAACCCATGCGGCTCTGACGCTTCTCATAGTGCTAAAGGTGAATGGGAGAAGGCCTAAAAAAGTGAGCTACGGAGAGGTTTTATCAACGGAGTACCCGAACTGAAAGAGAACCCTGTTCGCGAATAACAGTAATAAATCACTGCACGTGATTATTACGTGAAATACTGAAGCAGATAGTGCTAAAGCAGAAGACAGTGATAAAACAATGTTAGGTGTACAAACACAGAGACAAGAGAATGCAAACAACAGGTAGCACAAACGCCGGCTGTCCCGCCAGGAAACTAGGTCAATGGAAGCGCATTTGCCAGGCAACTGGAAACGATTAAGAACCTATGAACGACACTGCAACGTCAAGATTCAAAAGGCGCAAATAGTCCTAGTCATCACCACGCTAGTTGAAAAAAATAACGGCATATTTCGAGCAGATCCTAACGTACCATTCCAACGGTAAAACTCAGACACGAGCTCCTAGTTCGGTATAATAAAACGACTTTATTCTAACGTTCTTTCTTGCCTCGTTTTATAAGCTATACGAGCAGAGCTCCATCATTGCTATCAAGAGGACCAGTCGGTCGTGAATGTTCCATAACCAGAGTGCCATATTACCGAGCGGGATTAATCGTTACAGTCTACCAGCCCTATTGAGCTGCGTGACTGCACAAGCCACGTTCGTCCATGAAATTCAGTCACTCCAGTAAATCAGCTTTCCCTTCGCTAATCTGACGGGAATCGGCGCGTTCATCATGACGTGGCTGACGGCGCACAAACTGCGTCTTGCAACTCCCATAGCAACAGACATGCCGACAGCGTCATCACAGCGTGCGTCTTGATTCCGGCTTCTGCGAGTGTATCCGAAGGCCTGATAACAGTGCGAGCAAAGTTCCCTGCGGACTTCTGCGCTTGCTGCCATTACTGGCACGAATAGTTTCGCCGTGTCTGCTTCCCTAACGTTTGCGCTGATTGAGGATGCGGTAAGTGCAACTGCCTGTCTGCCTTTTCTGTTATCAGATTACGCGCACTGTAGCGGTGGCTGGCGCTGCACGGGCATGCTGGGAGCCGAATGCCCCTTTATTCCTACTGTCAGCAGCAGATGTGCATGTCGCCGCTCCAGCAGTTCGAAGACCGATCGAAAAGCCGGTGGGGGGCACATTCTTAGAGGCCAGCGTCTGGCGCAGTCAGCAACGTAGGATGCTGAAGAGCGAGCAATAAATCAGGTAGCATACTGGGTGCATCGGACGTCTAAAGGTAGAGACCAATGCGGCGTCCTTATTTGTTACCAGTGAAATCTCAATGTCATGCCTGTTGCCTAATGGAAAAGTCTTAAACGTCAATGTACGCTTTTCTTTGTGTATAAGTTCTCAATTAGTTCTTTTTGCAAGACATGGCGGCGTTACTAATGTAAACACTTTCTCGTTCTTTATATTATGCAAGATCGCAATGAAAGTAGCATATACCACTTGCTTTCAGGTAACATGATGGCTGTGTGCGCCTTGCAAATATCCCCAGCTATTTGGGGATACATGATTTCTTGCTTACGCAGTTGTGCTTGAGGGGCTCAGTCAAACGAGATTTATTTCATTAGTTAGCCGTGAATATACTCTCAGCGAAGAACACCTTATTCGGTGTGTCTGCATCCTGCATTAGTGTTTCATTCAGTCGCATTTTGTTCATGACATTTATCGACTATTGTATTATTATTTTTTTTCATGTTTATTTGTGTGCTTAGCATGCAAGCTTCGAGCTTCCTATGCATAGCTCAAAAAGTGACGTACAGAACCTAATCACGTCATAACCATTTCCAGTTGTTAGTGACATGCTTATATGTCTTGTTTATGTGACATCGTTATCTCCGGTGTCATTTTAATATTACTGTATAACAAGTTCTTGCTTTTGTATCCGTCCCACTTTCTTCTTATTTTACCATGTGTGTCCCCTTCCTAATAGAATGACTCTACGGATACAGAGTAAGTCTGTAACAAGTAAATAAACAATAATATTGTCATGTGCCTTTCTTTTAGCTATTCTTTATGTAACCGGCTCATTACACGTGTAACCACTATCTTGCGCAAGCCACGCCTTAATCTCTCGGAACATTGCCAATTATTTTAGAATCTTTCGCACCCAACGCGAACAATAGAGCTTATACTGGAACTAACCCGGAACCAACGATAACACCGGAATCTTCGATGTCACATCTAAAAATGCTGATGTGCTTTACTGCTGATCAGACTACTCGACTGCCGCTGATTATTCTTGCGGCTGTCAGTGTTCAGCGTCAATTACTTGTACAGCACTCACAGATTGAAACAGGACTATTTTCGGCTAAGTAGCGCACTACTTTCGCTTCCATCGTCTTCAGTTCGTGTCATATCGGTGTAATTTCAACTCGGACGCGTAGTTCAGAGCAAACATTATCTTTAGAGACCAGATTCGTCGCAACATGAGCCAATTATCTCGAGCTGGGGCACATAGCAGTCGCTATATTAAAAAAAAAAATTCATGCCTCGTTTAATCCATGATGTACTTACGTTGACTCTTCATTTATCGGGCACAAGTGTGCCCAACAAAGAGTTCGGTATTTCCCAGTCTCGCTGCAGCCTTCTTCCCAGTCACGATTACGTGACAGTATACACAAGGCTGTTCTTCAGATCATGTTTGGCGTCAACAAGCTAGCGCATACAAATGAAATATATGCAGATCGTGCAAAGTGTACTAGATATGATTGTATCCAGTACCGACCTGCGATACAATAGTGGTGCAGGTCGGGACTTCCTGAGGTCCCTCTCACATTCCGTATCCAGTACCTGATGGCATTTATTTCCACCATTAGATCAAAAATATGCGAAATTGTTGTACGGCTCGCGTTGCAGAAACACGGCGCAGGCTTGACGTGCTTCCGTACATTATATAATGTTGCGTTAAAAAAAAAAAAAGCAGGCCACACCTGCGTGGCAAGCGCAGCACAGTCACAGCGAAAGCTGGAAGAGCGGCTCTTCTAGAGCCCGTTGTAAACTCTTTTGGGGCAACTAATCCAAGAACACTTGCAAGGCACCCACTACACTCTTAGTCAAATTCTGGCTAGAATACACGCCTGAAGGCAGGAAATCCAGTCAAATTATGGCCGCTTCTAGTCAGTTCGTTACGCGGCTCTATAGCCGTGTCCCAGAGGAAGCGGCCCTACTATAAGTGGCCTTCTGAAAACACGTGACGATGCTTAGTCTTGATTTTATGTCAAATTTTTTCCTGGCTAGGTGCGGCCTGCGGCACGCGTGACGGTCGTGTAGGCGGCATGTCTGTAGGCAGCCCTGACGCGATTGCGGGGAAAAAATTAATTTTAATGCTGTCACAGCCTTTTCTTACCAACTTGTCAGTACTAACTACTACGGGTAACTAGAATGTGAACAGTAATACACTCATACATATCTGTGACATTAACATGCAAATTACACACAGCATTGGGATCTAACTGGGGACAGCATGCACTGAAAGCAGATACCGTAATCATTCCACCACAGCGCCACCACATGAAAGCTCACCTTTTCGCGGGGTTATATATGTATCAAGTTGTTTGGAGATTGTCTCTGGAGTGTCGAACTTCTATTCTTGTGCCATATGCATGTGTTTGAGCGTGCATTAGGTCAGCAAATGATTTGCGGGGTTTCATGAACGCGAGACAACCGCGGTAAGCACCTTCGGCTCCGACTTCGTTTCGTGGTGCGCCGTGCCGCAAGAATGATTAACATGTGTCCGTGTGTCGCTTCAGTGCTTCTCAGTAAACCGCGGGTGTTTCGCTCACCGAAAATTCACGGATACCAGCGTGACGAGGATATCTTCAGGTCTCGAAACCCACGAACTTTTCTTCCCATATGCGTGTGCTGTGAGCAATTTCGGTTATTTGTGCCGCGAGGTATGTACGCGCGTGTCCCTGACAGCAACCCGTTCTCAGCTGTTCGAAGACCATGTGCTTTCGCACGTTAACGTTACATAGGTATTTTAACGTTTGCGTTTTGTGCGCGTGCACTGTCACGAGCTGCATGCTGGGGCAGCAGCACCTTTTTAGCAGTTTGACGATCATCTATTTCAGCAATTAGCACTTGTGCGCGCAATTTCGCGATATGCAGTGGTTTTTAACCATCTTTAGTATTAGCTGATATTGTATATGGAGACTAGCTACGTTTACCTTTATTCAGCATCATACAGCTGCTCAAGTGAATGCCGAAACGTGCGGAAAGATCAAGTACGACGTCCACAAATTTGCGACGGACAGGTCTCCCTCCAAATAAATACTGAAAGCTTTTGCACATTTCTTTCACGAACGTCCGTACGCAATTGGGGTCAAAAAATGGTGCAGAACGACCTTCAAAATCTTTATTGTTACGTTATTGCCATATCAGTACACAGGTAGGCTTGATCGTGGTTCAATGTTACAAATACCATGCTGAAATATGAGAATTGTAGCAGATATTCAAAACAGTGAAAAAATGTGGGTGGCATATGCTCTCCTGCTGCCTTGTGCACCTGTACTTGATGTTCAAGTTCATCTTGCAATTACGCAACCATTAATAAAGCAAAAACCCACGATTTGTCAATCAATGTTGATCACTTTGTCTCGCTGCGTTACGTTTATTTCTTTTGTGCAATGTTTTCCAAAAATCATCTGTTAAACTTCTTTTCTAGAACACGACTCCAAATAAATTTATAGGCCAGTATTTCAGTAATCAGTTGTGCATGTACAAGTACTCTTTTTTTAATGCGTGACAAATGTCATACCTCGACAACTGATTAAATAAATCTTGTTTGTAGTCGTTTATTGGCGTTGAATTTATAGGCCAGTGTTTCAGTAATTAGTTGTGCATGCACAAGTACTCTTTCTAAGTGCGAAGCATTTCATAGCGAACTTCGGAGAGTTTGAGAGTATCTATCTATCTATCTATCTATCTATCTATCTATCTATCTATCTATCTATCTATCTATCTATCTATCTATCTATCTATCTATCTATCTATCTATCTATCTATCTATCTATCTATCTATCTATCTATCTATCTATCTATCTATCTATCTATCTATCTATCTATCTATCTATCTATCTATCTATCTATCTATCTATCTATCTATCTATCTATCTATCTATCTATCTATCTATCTATCTATCTATCTATCTATCTATCTATCTACATTCATCTATCTATCTATCTATCTATCTATCTATCTATCTATCTACTATCTATCTATCTATCTATCTATCTATCTATCTATCTATCTATCTATCTATCTATCTATCTATCTATCTATCTATCTATCTATCTATCATCTATCTATCTATCTATCTATCTATCTAGCCGCCTACGACTTTCTGCTCTCCAGACCGTATCATTAATGGAACTTATAACAAGATTGGTATGGCCTAACGTAAGTGTATGACGAACATGAATGACTGGTCATATCATGAAAATTGTCATTAAGGGTATGATTTACACGCCATGGCCCTGGTGCTCCTGCGGCTTTTCCTTAACTTGATATATCCAAAAACTGGTATTATGAGACATTTCTGCATAACCAACATAAATGACAGGTGGTGATATGAAAATCACGACGTGCATGTCATGTACAATACAACATGATTTAGATGCCACACTCATGGTGCGCTGACGGCCGTTTTGCTAGCTTGATACACACCAAAGTTGGTATTGCGTGACGTGACAGTATGGGAAGATAAGCGACAAGTGGTAATATGGAAATCGTGGTATGTCATGATTTAATGACGTGTCATTTTTTAAACTAGTTGGCATGTCATGACATGTCAACTAGTTTAAAATAACCGGTATGTTACCCCGCACAGGGGAAAGGGCTGATGTAGTTTCAAAGTCAGAAGTGTAAAGAAGGAGACAGTTAGAGAGAAAGACAGGGGTAGCACACACACACGTCACACTGCGACTGTCTTATGCGATATACAGAATCACTATCAGTCTGCAACCACTCGTGCAAATCTGTAGTCCTCAAAAAGTTTTACCAATTCAGTTGTTGCCTCAATTCTCAAGACTTTTCAGGACAACGTTCGAGAATAGTTGCTAGAGACATCGGTCTGTGGTCAAGGAGGGCTACATCGATTGCGAGTGACCGTCTCTGCGCAGCTTAGTGAGGACAGTTGCAGAAGATGTGCCACCATGTCTCCTGGATATCACACACGTAACGATTGTTGTGAATGTAAAGAAAGAAGGGAGGCATGACAGTAAACTAGCGTATTTAGGTACGAGATCCACAGACACTTAGCCACCGTGGCACGTAGGCTGTCAAGTGTCCTGAGAACACCCTACACTTCTATGAGAAGCCTCTGTGGCATCGCTACATATCTTTCACAATAAAATTTTAACACGAAGATTTATTTCGCACCTAATAAAATTTTAGACGCCTGCTTCGTCATCAATAAAAATTAACATTCTCATGCGCAATAGAGACGACGTTGCTGGCACTGCGCAGCTATCACAAGACACTACCGTATACGGAGGGTCTGTCGTTTCTCTTTGAACCAACAAAATGGGCAACGAGAAAGTGTGACGTTCGCGACTGTATGCATGGTTGAAGTTTCCCCAACGCAGACTCTTTCGAAAGGGGGGGAAGCAAGGCTTTCAAACGCCTCCCGAGAATCGTCAAATGGGATGAGTAAACAAAACTTCATTCGCACCTGCCGCGTCCTTTCTGCGAGCCAGCACACCGGAATGAACATTCGCTTTATACGCGCTGAGTCTTATATTTCTCCAGCGGCTGGCTCACTTGACAGTGGAGCAAAAAAAATCTTGACATCGTGATGCGGAAATATGAATCCTACATGATAGGGTGTAATAGGAGGGAAGGAAGGATAGGAGGAAGGGGTTTGGAGCACGTCACGCTTCGACATTGTCGTGAAAGGTAGGCGTGCAGGCACAAACACAAAATAAGACTTCGAGACAACACAAATGCAGTCTATTTTATTTCTTTCTGCGTGCCTACCTTTTAGGACGCATAATCAACAAGCTAACCTTTCTGTCGTTCTAAGAAAATAGAAATTCAACATCATGTCGCAATCGCTGGAACTTTTTCTGGTTCTAAGAGTTTCTCTGTATAGCGTGCATTTTACGCCCACTTCTATGCTAATTCTGTCATACACCACTCACAGCAGGCTGATCGCATCGATAATATTGGCGGACCATAGCGCTCTCCAGTGGCCTAGCGCGAAAAGCACGAAAATGCATTAGCATACCGTAAAGCGCATCGCAACAAAATACCTGCCCAGCTCATGACTTGACCTCGCTGTGGTTAACTTGAACAAATCTACTCTTCAAGGTGTTTTTTATGTAGGGCTACCAATCATGAGTCACTGCTGGGCTAGTGAATTACCTATACCTTTGACTTTTGCGAAGCAATCTTTAGTTTGACTGTTACACATTCTGGGCTAAGCTCCTCGATCATCTGTTGAAATTGATTGTCTGTTGCAATTGATTGCAATTTCATTTTGTTTTAACTCGTGAGGGTTCACGCTAAGTTGATTATTAAAGCTCCAAAGTCTTTGAATTATAAGTTATCCATTCCACATTCATTTAAATGGGCTGTCATTCCGTTTTCTTTCGCCGATTTTCTTTTACTCATACATTACAATGCCTGTCTAATCTCATCAGTTATTACATACGGAGCTTCAGTATCCTGTAGACCTCTACTGCCAATAAATGTTGCATCATGTTTCTGGGTGTTGTACAGATCAGTGAGAAATTTTACTATTGAATTTCCTGATGACACTACCCTACTTAATCTCCCGGTACACAAATTGTACTTTGCTGCAACAAGTTACTGGTGCCAGGACTTCAAAAGAACTCCATCTTACATATTTTTATCAATCTTTCTAATGTTATAATCTCGAATCTCGCTCACCGAAGGGATTATAAGTATGTAAAATAAGATTAGACGCAAGAGCATAAAAAAAATAAAGCTTAAAGTGAGAAATTTAGGACATGAGACGTTCAAAGACGAAGGAAATTCCCAAACTCCTTTGTGCTGTCACACAAGACTCGCATTCGCTGACTTCATGGCAAATATTTTCTTTCTGGCTTTTGTTTCGATCACGCAGCATCCGTTTTTTTTTTGTTTCCTTAGCACGCTACAGTTTTTTTTCTGCTGCCATCTAAGTGAACCGGCAGGACTTCATTTCTTCTAAAACCCACAAGAGAACTCGTCTCTTTCGCAGCAGCTGCGACAAAGATTCGCTTGTTTCCACGAATCCCAAAAGTGCTGTTTCTTATAAGAAAAACCGTCGCAATGACACAACTCCGAAAACAAAGCACATCCGGGAATAGAGAGGCTATGAAGTGTCAGTATTTTAAAAGAAGCTGGAACTCCGAGCGGCGGCTAGCGAGTCACAGTGACAGGTCGGAATGAAGATGGCCACCGCACAGCATGTCTTCGAAAACAGCAGCGCTGTCAGGAAAATATATATCTTTTTTTTTTCGTCATTCTCGTCTTAGACCTTTACGCAGTTTATAGAACGGACCACCAATTTCGCCGTGATATGGGGTGTCGTGTCTCAGGAGATGTTAAGTTATTTATCTCTGTTGTTGTTGCTGTCATTGTGGCAAGTTCCTTATCCAGAGATTGTAACGCGATACAGTCTTCTCTTCCGTTGAATATCGAAAAGCACACGTCTGGCAACGACTTCATGCGATCTCCTAAATTATATGCTACATAGACATGGATCCTCAGATTCTGCAGCTTTTTTTTCTGCTGTTGAGGATTTGCCACCGAGAATTTTCTTTTTAAAGCACTGATCAGATCTATTAGGCTTTGGTATGGAGAATTGGTTGGAAGAAGGGATGGAGAAAAGGAGGGAGGAAGAGAATTTAGTGATAGAAGGAACGTTAACAGGAAAAACATTCGCTTAGCAACCTTACACAGGGTGTAAGACGATAAGGTAGGATATAAAGTCTGTAGTCTTGGGTTGTGAACCAGCTTGTGTGAAAAAAAACCCCCAAAAACAAAACTGAGCGCGCAAAGAAGATAAACAAGAGAAATCTTACTTATCGACAGAGCGATTTGCTTTCCCTAAAGTTCTGCACAGTTGTTTGTAATCTGACGATAAACAAACACTGTCCCGGCGCCTTTTAAGTGACGTTTTGACAACACAGCGTCAAGATTTTCCTTTTTTTTTCTAAATTTAGCGCAATCTGGTTGTTTGCATGCTTATCTCCAGCGTACGCGTAGCGTAATCAGTGTGAATTTTTAAATTGACATTGTTAGATATGAAAATGAAGAAAAATAGTTTGAAAATGCGTCATGCATACGTTTTTTTAGCATAAAGGTACAGAGAAAACGCATACGGGTTGCTCAGAAAAGATAAACTTGATGCTATGTTTGAATGCCGTGCAAGGACGAAACTACCATCGCTTTGGATAATTTCTTTTTGGGAAAGTTGGCACAACGCTACGAGGAGAGAGCGAACAAAAAAGTGCGGATTATACTTTTTAACACCGAAAGTGTTCTAGCTTGGCGCAAAATATCTTTCACGAACCAAAACTATCATCAATGTGAACCGGCACGCGCTCTCTTCATCATCTTCCTTTTCGACCTCTTATGCTTCACTCCCAGAACACGCGCACCAATTTTTCCGGCGTATACCAAGGCCATCCGCCCTGTTCTGCATGATGTGCTGCGTGCGTGCGCGCGCCTGTTGAATACCGTGGAACGTTTACAGACGGAACGTCGTTCCTCTTGCCGTTCCGTCGTAGATGTAACGCGTTACCGTTACCATTCCACCGATCATGACTGGAACGGTGGCGTTCCTCCGTTCCTCCCAAAAGGAACTAGTTCCTGGAACGTCGTTCCTTGGAACGCTGTTCCGTACAACACTGGTAAGCAGGGAACGCGGTGTTACAGCCAGGTGAGGCAGGCGCGCGTCACAGAGCTATTTTTGGTATGAATGAACGCTATGAGCGATGCCCGCACTTGCGCTAAGGTCGCCACCTGGTGGTGTGTTATGGCGTCAATAAAATCGCACTTCTATTGGAAACGCGCCGAATGGGTGGTCGCGTACTAACGACGCGTTGAAGGAGCTAATCCGCATGTCACGGTCATGATGCACTACTTCACTTTACCGCTCCTAGAGAGCGACACCACCCCGCCGACCCAAAGCACTGTGAGAGGACAGCGATAGATATAGAAGGCGCGTTTATAAAGCCTTCATAGTGTGTGACCATGGAGCAGTGGATAGCATGCCCGGTATCTGTGGTCGCGGAGCGAGAGGTCATGGGTTGGACTCTCGTTGACGGAACTTTTTTCTTTGCCATCTCATCGTGTGCATTTTTTCGACGTCATTTCGGTAACGGAAATACGTCACTGAAGTTTTGGTGGACCCCGGCATAAAACACTGTCGTGTTAAAACAATCAAGTAATGCAATATTCACGCAAGAACAATGTCCATTTACAAAAGCAATGTTCACATGAACAATGTTCATGAACAATGTCCACGCGTCAACAACAACGTTCACATACAAGAAACCCAAGAAACGTTCGCGTTTGCAGAAGAGTTCATCTTACAGTCCTTTACAGAAGGTGATCACACAACAGTCGCTGGGCACTTGCCCACCCGTTAAACACAGTTCTCATGAAACACGTGAAGCAACGCCAGACATGGGACCAAAAGTATCTCAGTGCGAACAATAATTGTGGATGTGAACAGTATCTTTCTGATATTTTTTACTCTTCTAAAAACTGCACTAGTGCGCGTGCAGCGATGTTTTGAAGAGTTTCTCTTAACGATGGTCACAAAACTATTGCTAGTGATATAGCGGCTGTCTATCCAACCAATTTAATTTGTCTAAAAAATGTTTACGGGGGACAGCGTAGTTTTCACAATGTAGAAGAAGGTGTTCTACGATTCCTTCTGCCTCTTCACATGTGCATGTAGCACAGTTAGTTTTTCTTATCCTATATAGGAAGGTCTTAGAGTAGGCAGTGCCTAGACGCAGTCTATGAATTATTGTTTCGTCATTTTCCCTTTCCATAGTTAATTTTTCTGTGAGAACTAAATATACACCTAACGACGTGGAAAGCTTTTTTTTCCTCATTTTTATCTTATTTTTAGACGTAGAGGAGAGCGCAGATTAGATGGGGTGAACGCACACAATTCACTAGTTGCCAGCAGTAGAGTTCCTTGCTGGTGAAAACGAAATATTAAGGGGAAAAAATGATAGTGAATGTAGAGTTCGCGAAAAAGAGTGAATAAAAGAGGGTTTCATTTTTGAAGCACCTTCTTTGAAGTCTGAGAACGCAAAAAGCCTTAACCCTCCGGGCAAGCTATCCTGCAAATCACCACTAAAGACGGATTAAAAGTGCTCCTCTTCACATAAACCCGAAACTTTTTCGTGCGGCTCAAAATTTTGATGAACTTTAGAAAACCCTTTCTCCAACCAAATCCTTGAACCTTTAATCTTCTACTCGAAGCTTTGAATGGGAGCTCGACTTCGGTACTTTCTTTAGCACATCCATCCCAGACATCTCAAAGGATTGAAATTGAAGCGGCAAGCTGAAAAGGCGACCCACTTTTTCGTTTCTGTCTTGTTTAGGCTATTATAACCCTGATGACGCAGGCTACGGAAGAGAAAAATCAATTCAAAAACAAAAGGCATGAAAGGTATCACATAGGACGTAGAGAGAGGAAAATTAAAGTAAGAAATTCGGCGTTTTCGCAGATATGGACCTATTTTAACTCTCACATACACTCCAAAGCATTTTTAGTCACACAAGCACTGAGTGACAGTATTGTTTCTCTTTTAGACACATCCAGTTGAGCACTTATTTTCGATTTTAAGAACATTGATAAAAATGCCTAAAAAATAAAAATCGATGGTTCTGGTTCAAGTTAGGAGTCATATTGGATGCATATGATATCGCTGCATAACTTTAGTTAAGATGGCTCCCGGGATACTCGGGAGTTCCAGGAAGCGAACGGGCAAAGGCACTAGCTCGAGAACTAGCTAAGCGACCAGACGACGCATCGAGTAAAATGTTTGCTATTGAATTCCACATTTGCGCCGCCAAAGCCGTTCCATTTCTTCCAGGTAGGCTTCCTTATACGTTAGTAATCCATAAAGTTAAAGCACCTGGCATTGGTAACTGGTTCAATAACTTTTCGCACGGATGGCTGAATTACCTGACTCTGTAAGGGACGTTAGTCGTGAAGCGAAGAAGTAAGTTACACCTGAGATCATCGCGCCTTTTTAAAGGAAGAAAACGCGGATACGTTCGCCTACGCCGGAACCACGAGGACGTGCCCGGATTTTTCAGCGAATGTTTCGCCCTGGTCGCGCGGGAATCAAAGGATGAAAAACCGACGTTTATTGTAGTGTATGCCGTTTGTTATTACCGCCGGTCCACTCCACGCAGAACGTGTCGCGAGTACGAATGGAGGAAGCGGCGACGTGCGTTGTGAATGCACTCAGCTCGAAAAAACGCCGAGCTCTTGGGAACACGACTCCAAAAACTCGTTTCCAGCGTTCAGCTGCTATTCTTCGACGAATTCTGACTTACATTGTTGAAGCTATCTGGCCTGAGTGTTTGTTTGCTCATGCCGCTTGCTATGTGGCTTTCTTCGTATGCGTCGCATGAAACTGCTTTTTAGTCATGTTTTCATCTTGTACTACTCGTCATGTATAATACATAGTCGAGCGGAGTTACGCTTGGTTAACGTTGTCGCTTCTAGTCCACATTCCTTTCGACCTAGCGCAGCAAACTGCGCACATGTTTTAGTGCGAATGTCAGCTCGCTGATATATGTTCCACAGCTTTCCTAATATAGCGTATGATTGTGCACACATAAGCGATTCGTAAGAGGGCTTGTGCGCATAAGTGAACGAGCAAACATAAAAACAGACCTACAAACAAAGAAACAAGCTACTAGTGTGCATTTGGCGCTGACTTGACAGCGGAAGCATTCGCGCCTAATCAGCGAAAATTCTTCCGGCAGAAATTATTCCGGCACGGTCACGCCGTTTAAACACGCAGTCGTAGTTCATCCTGACTCTTATCTATTCGGTACGAAAGTAATCTGCATAAAATATTATGTTCCATCCGGATATCGCCCTTAAGGTACCGCCATAGGCGAACGATGATCTCTCAAGTTCTTCACGCTGGTTCATTTTGTCATCGCCTTCACTCCAGCTTATTGGCACACTACCTCCTCTACACAGAGTCTCCTATCCTTTTTTCTGAAGAGTTACGAAGACGCAAAAATAATGCGAACAGCCTTTTTTAGATAACAGTATGCTGTATCTCCAAATACTGCTGCGAGCTTCGGCTTTTAAAAAATTCTTAACTACGAAAGAAAAAAAAATAAAAAACAGGCCTGAATTGCTGATTGGGCAAGAAGTGATAAGCAGGGACCAACTTTCTCTGCGGGGCAAAGACGCTAAGGGCGAAAAAGAAAAAAAAGTGATTTTCTTCAGGAACGCGTTACTTAAAAATGCTTCAAAGCAGTTTTTTAGCAACCGGAAACAGATTTTCGTGGTCATGTGAAGAGAAGTATAATGCAGAGGTGTGAGCGCACATTCACCGTTGTGGTGTCTCGCAAGGTGCTTCCCACCAAAAGAATTCAAAGGGAAGCAGGACAGTGACGAAGCACTTCCTTGGTCACTAACATTTGCCTTTCTTCACAGCCATCTTCCTGTCTGCTGCGCTTGCTCAGGATCATCCTTATGGGCCACGCAATTTTTCAGAGCAGGTCCGCCTTAATTTCACCGACGAATGGCCGCAGGAAGGACCAGAGTAACAAGAGCCAAGAAAAAAGAACGGTTCGCGTGTTTCCGCTCCTTCGCCGCAGGGCTCTTCCCTTTGAGACATGGGAGGCACACAGGCATGCGACTTATTATCCGTCTTCCTAAAAGCATGCAACGCGCTCGAAGCTGTAAGAACCATCAGCTGACGGCGTAGGCAACAGGTACGTAACTAACGAAGCTGCACGGTAAGTGTGAGATTTAAATACCTTGTTCATTATACAGCAATGCGTAGGTGCACGTAGGTTATCTCTTTTTTGCATTTGGTGTGTATGTGTTGTCTCTCAAATGGCGTTTGTAGCGTTGTACCTTCGAGTTTTAACAACATGCCAACGTGCTGTTGTTTCGATAGAAAGAGTGACAGTATTGGAAATAAATAAGCAAATACAGTTTTGACTCACAGCGCTACTCCACGAGCTTCCTCTGAACAACGATGGAGCGCTCGACACTGTTCCACCGAACAACGCTTAGCAACGTTGCGTATTGCGTCGTATTGTGGACACAGAGTGCACATTCCAGGAATGTAAGCCCGTTGAAATGAAACACCTGATCAAACAAGGGCATACAGAGCTTAAATATTGAGGCTTGGCCGATGAAGCGAGGGAAAAAAAAACAGTTCAGCAGGTAGGAAAGACGGGCGGAGCAAACAGCCACGAGGCGGATATCGCAATCTTCAAGTTGATTGTTTTCAGCTGAAGTTCTATGAACGGACTTCAACGAAATGAAAAAGTAGAAATAGCCTATTGGCGTTTGTACAAGGAGCGGCTGATAAACATAGAAAGAGGAAGGTAGAGGAAAGACAGAGAAGTTAACCAGGGACATCCAGTTGGCAACCCTGTACTTAGGAAGAAAGAGTGTTATATGAAACGCGTCACAAAGTCAGCATGGCTCTGGCAGTGTGCCACTAACACACAGAAATATTATGAGTGAGCTGTAGCAATGTGTGGTTAATTGCGGTATGCCTAAAAACAAACCAAAAAGAAAAAAAAAACGCCGCAACGCCTTTGCAGCGACTCGTGCTGAGGAGGCCCCTAGCTCCTCCCCCTCCCCCTCCCCCCTTCCCCCCTGGTTGTGGGCTTGGTCGCAATGTTCACAAATATGTCCACGATTTCCTTTACTCAGCAACTACATCACACCCGCCAAACCAGCATCCAGCAGACATCATCATGAGTTGAACCTGTCTCCTTTTAATCAGCGAACAAGATCGTGTAAAGTTTTTTTTCTCCGCACTGTTGAAATATGGAATGCTTTGCCCGGCCATGTTAAATCTTTACCACTTGATGAATTCATTGTGCACATTAATAACCATTGACCTTCATGCTCTGTACATTTTGTGTTGTATTGCAATTTTTGTATTATGCCTCCACTCCTGCGATATAGCCTTTCAAAGCTGCAGTATGTTGAAATAAATAAAAAAATCTTGCGACTCAGCGTCGAATCATGCTTACTAAAAAGGGCTATTGCACGTTGCATTGAACGAGGTTGATGCCCTCGTGAATTGATACGCCTGCAAAGTTTTTATCAAACATTTTCCAGGTAACTAGTTCAATTAATGAACAGCCAAACCATGCAAGCCAACGCATGTCTTTGTCGAGAGGCGCTATCTTATTGTTCCGAAGAACCTGGCAAGACTGTTTCTCGGCAAAGAGTCATAATAAGCAACGAACGTTACTCCCAAAAGTGCCGCACGTGGTAAACAAAATCTTTTAGAAAGACCAAACACGTCGGTAACTCACAAGAGAGAGAGCAAGAGATAGCTAACAACCATAGCTGGCGTAGAAGAGGGTCGTTCTGCGAAAGGAAACTTTACCACGGACGCCGGCTGTCATGAGAGACGCCTTGGGTGAACGCGGTTCCTGACTAGCATTTTGATGGCACCCAACCAAGCATCGCGGTGCCCTGGTAGGCCGTGCATGGTAAATGCTAGGCACCGCGACTACTCTGCATGTGGCTGGGAGAAAATGCATTGAGGTTCCTCGGGCTGCGTAAAAGAAATGACTAGGTTCCAGCCACGGCCGTCTCCTCGAAATGAGCTGAGCGTCTTCTGATGTTTCAGGGAAATCTCCATTACTTTCTTTTTCTCCTGGTGGCACAGAATGTTTGGGAATACTGCTTTCGTGTAGCGTGTTTTCGCAGCTTAAGTTTTATGGAACGCCGCTTACTGTTACCGGTACTGTTTTTTGCATGTTTATAATTGTCTTTATACATGAATAAAATTCATGAATACATGAATGCTTCTCTTCGTCGCTGGTACACAAGTAAAAGCGCGAAAACTTGAAAAATAATAGAAAGGCAGTCGAATATCACAAGTATTTGCGTACTTCCACGCCGGAATAACGCGGGGTATTGAAATAAGACCGAAAGACGAGCTAGTTGGTACATATACATCTTAAGAACCTTCGAGCTCGAATCAAGACATGGACAAAGAGGGAGGGACCGACCCCAGCGCTACTATCAACTGAAAGCTCTATTAGGCAAGAACAAACATATATACCCAGACCACATCACCCACTGCACGTGCGCACCGTCCCAAGTGCCATACCAGGCCCTATCACACCGTACCTGCTGCTAACCCCTTTCCTATAGGACCGACACTTCTTTGCTGGGAATCCTTAATGACGGGTGACTGATGCAAGATGACCCCCCCCAGTGTGAGTGTGAAATGCCTCGACAAGGTCTCGTGTGGTGCGATCACGGTGCTTAAACAGGGTGCCGTGGGAACATGACATGGAGGTTATCTACGTGTTCGTAAGCGAGGTCAATCAGGGTTGCGTACTAGCGAAACGTTGAAATCCGTGAAGAAAATGGAGATGTCTATGGGAGCCCCAATGTTTCCTCAGCCCTGCAGTCATGCTTGTTGTGGAAAGAAAGATGAAAATTATCGAACGAGCTCAATCAAGGCTTATCTCCATTTGGGTAAAAAAACAAAAAGACAAAAAATTCATAATACAGGGAGGAAGCAACCTCTCCTGCGGCTGCCTGTTTGTGTGACGCGCGCACGCGCACGCGCACGCACGCACGCGCACACGTGCACACGCAAACACACACACGCACACGCACACACCCACACACTGCTTAGATACACAAAGGCCTTTGTTGATCTCCCTGGTAACTCTTAGGTATAGCGCAGGAGCACTTTTATAGTTGCTCTCGTGGATACCCACGTATAAGGCGATGTACGAGAACTCATGTTCAATCAGGGGTTTATCTCACTCAAACCGAATTCTGAGAACAACCTTACCTGGCACTCTCCTTTTGTGTGCTTCCTATTGTGTTGCTGAAGGCTCTGCGGGGTGACGTTATGGATTACTGAACGCAGCCACAAAAAAAAAAAAATTGAAGGACACTTTGTACATTCCAAAGTGTGTTCGGCGAAAGCGTCTGGCCATTCCACTGATTATGCCATGTCTTTTTTTCTTTTACACTCTCAGTGGGATAAGACACAGACCGAATGGGTGCGTGTTTTCTCCTTTATATTTTACCGCGAATCGCAGCGAGACGCGAGACTCATCTTCCTCCGTTCGCATGTGTGAGTATTTTCTCGCGCCTTGCGCATCGCGCAAACGCCATCCGCGTTCCAGCTCTTAAATTGACGGGCCCTTTGTAAATTCGAAAGTCTATTCCGTGAACGCCTGGGTTACAGTGAACTATAGTCGGTGACAACCTAAGAATAAATATAAGCTCCGCCCTCGAGGCCGCATTGCTCATATTTTGCATGCCTCCGCGCTACAAACGAAGTAGTTCCTAAACAATGGCATTAATTTTCACGCATATAAACCTTATTTTCCAATACTGCACTGATATTGGAATAAAGAAACCAAAGCTAGATAAAAAAAATTGTGAACGCACGGCGTTCGGCGTCAGCTTAACAATATATCTGTAGTTTAAATCGCACCCTCCGCCGCGTTCATCTCAGAGTCTACGAAAAAAGTAATGTGCGTCTCAAAGGCGACGTTTCTTTGCAGCGCCTATTATGGTATTAAAACAAAGAATGCCACATTTTAAGTATAAATTAATATAAAGGAACCATTTCTTTACGGTTTCTCAAAACGACACAGCGACATTAATAAATTTTAATAAGCTCGCTCGCAATTGTTTTTTTCTTTTTTACGAAAATTTCGCCGCCAGTTTTCTTCATTGTCTGCAGTAACTATGGCAACAACGACTCAAAGCGAAGAATAGCGAAGTGTTCTGAGATTGCCTTCGCGAATTTCGATTCTTGTGTTGCCGTGAATACAATATTTGCGTCTGGAGTTGCCGTGGTTGTCGTCGTGTTTGAGGTGAACGACAAGGCTTCATTTGACGTCGCTTCAGCGAAATAAAAGCGCGTGGCGCTCATGGTGCTTAACTGTGCGGGTCATTGGATACGTTGCCGTTAAGGTCACGCCAAGGTGATGTACACGGCAGAAGTGGCAGTGATTAAAAGCTTTACGTGAGATTGTTTCTGGCCTCGACAACTTGTACTGGCGCTGCCACGACTCCTTAAGCCCTTGAACGTTCAACTTTTTTCATTTATTTATTATTTATTTATTACATCCCTGCATCGCCCCAGAGGGCATTACAGCAGGGGGCCCAGTTTTACCTTCTATGTATATGTGTCTCTACGCAAAGGTGTGTGTATATATATATATATATATATATATATATATTGCGAAGAGGCTGTCTTCGATTCCCAATAAACCACAAATATCTCTGCGATGTACGAATAAGATCCAAGTGTCTAAATCCATGAACAAGATCTGTGAGACGTCCCAGCCACGTACGTTTATTGCACTCAAATTTATGGATGTCTATGGTATGCTGTTTTTGCACAAAAAATAGACGGCTTATGGATTTTGTAATATGACCTCTAATGTATGTTGCAGAAGCTTTACAATTCAACAGCCCATGGATTTTCTTTAATAACCTCCAGAGAATGTCACCCAGAGGTCAGCTACTACAAGCACTTGTAGACGTAGGAAAATGGACAAATGAAAGCTTCAATGTTCGCGGTGATGTGAGAATAAGTTTCCCTGCACACATGAACCTACCGACTTAAGTGATCTACTGTGAACGGTGAATTTTCGTCATTTCTCTCGGTGTATGAAGCCTGTTGCGTGAAAAAATTCAATTTCGCCGCAAGGGCGAATCAGTGCGAACTAAGCTAGGCAGTGGCGTAGCCAGGGGGTGGCACACCGGGCACGTGCCCCCCCCCCCCGAAGTTTTTTTTTCGCCATGGTATACAGAGCGAAAAATGGCCATTTCAAGCAGGTGCCCCTCCCGAAATCAAGGGGGTGCCCCCCCCTCCCCCCGAAAAAAATTTCTGGCTACGCCCCTGAAACTAGGCCAGCAGATAGCATCCGACCTGGCGTAAAACGCTGGCGTCAGGAAACGCGGGGGCTACAGCGAGCGAAGCGAAGTCTTCGTGCGTTACTATATCATCAATGCAAAATGAGTGGCGGTAATTAACTCAGCACGGACCAAGGTATATGAAGCCGTCTGCCAATTTTTTCAAGATAGCGCGACCGCGCCCGGCCGCTCGAACAGTGTACGCTGTTTCAGCGGCAGCCACGCCCCCTATCCCGGGACCCCTCACGGCACTCACGGGCCTTTCGTGCGACTAAACACGGCCGGCACTTTTCCTCTCCACTTGAACATCGATCGTCGGCTGCCCTCGCACGCTTCGTCCTTGGACTTGCGACGATGACGGCAAAAAAATGTGCCTTGAGGTTTTAATTTTAACGCGATATAAACGAAGTGGACACTCAAGTGTTTTCTCGAAATGGAACATTTTAATGAAATGTTCCATTTCGAGAAAATATTGGACACAGCGATGCGTTGAAATCGAAGTTGAGGAGGAATTGGTTGCAGCGCGAACTTGACAAGAGGACACAAGAAGGAAGACAACACACGAAGATTGTCAACACAGGCAACAGGACGCAGCCAAGAAGCTGTCCTCCGAGCTTCAACCGCCTTTCCCAGAGGCTATGCTTTTTCATACTACGACATCGTGGCATTCAAGGTAACGCCGCATATGCAATAAGCTATACCGAAGAGGTCTGAAACTTTCCGGCCTCAATATTGGTGTGATTTAATTCAGAAGGCGCCGCGCAGGCGTAAATTGTTAAGCGCCACTTTTCTGGCAAATGTCCGGCAACAAAAATGACGTCACGGCCACCATATTGACCATATTTTCAACAATTTTCATCAGCCGTGCTTTGCCGTGCTCACCGATATTGGCGCTGTTGTCGCGCTAATCGCTTTTGGCGGGCTGCTTGCTGTTTGTATTCTTGTGTCTACCTCGTCCACGCTACCCTGTCCACGGTTCATGCTGCGTTTTGAGCCCAGTGTTCATTGCCAGTGCTAGTAATTACCTTCTTTCAAGTAACACTGCCTGCAAGAACCTCGAGGAATCGTGTACGTATGTTTCACGTGTGTCTGACCGCGGCTTTCGTTTTTGTTAGTGCTACCGGTCTGTGACGCGGCGGGCAAACTTGCACTGTTACCTTGCCTTTTGATTATGCATTTAGGGACTAGACATTCAGATGACATCATTGCTCTTGCCTCATGCACTCGCTCGATATAAATTAGAGAACGGGACACGCCAATCGAAAGTACTACGCTCATTCCAGCGCTTCAAGTCTCGAAATGTGGTTCGCGAAAGTGGGTTTCACGTGTGTATGTGCCGTTCTTTAGGTTTTCTTAATTGTACTCATGTCTGCAACGTTATTGTACAACGAAGTGTAGTGCCTGTGGCTTCGCTTCGCCACACAGCATGCGTTATAAATAGGTCCCGTTCTCTGCTCAATATATTCGACATATTGGTGCTCTTCTCGATGTCTCGTATTTACGCGTCGGGCCATCTCTAATGGTAGACAATGTGCTCTAGTGTGTTCGCCCATTTAAGCAATGAGTTTAAGGCGTCTGATTAGCTCGCTTGTGTACGACGCCGTCGGAACTTCACTGTAACGGTGATAGACCTGTAGTTTTTAATTCGACTGCTTGCTGCACATTCATGGAAAGTTATTACGTGGAAGATGTGTGTCGATCCCGACTGCGTTGGTCGCATTTAGATGGGGGTGAAATGCCAGAGGCTCGTGTACTGTGTGATGTCAGTGCACGTTAAAGAGCACCAGGTTGTCGAAATTTCCGGAGCCCTCCACTGTGGTGAGCCTCATAATATCGTGCTTGTGGCATGTGAGACCTCTGAAGTTTTTATGAATCGCTTATTTGTGACGAAAAAGGCGAGGCCGTCAGTTCGAAAGAGAGCTATATATAAGACGATGGTGTTTTGGGTTTGCTTGCACGGCCTGTGCGGCAGCCCGAGGCATCATGAACCAGAACACGTCATTGTGACTTTTGGAAGGCGGTTACTACCTTGCATGCCTATGACCAAACAGGACCTACCGAGGAATGCCACTCAGTTCTGCTATGAAAGCGGGTATAATTTTTGTGCTCTAATTGACAGGGCTTAGCAATCATGAGCAGTGAATATTTTCATTGTCGAATTCGCTCAGCGTCTGGATCCGTTATAACTGGGTTATACAAACACCATTTATTGGGTGCTCTAGCTGCCATCCTTATAAAAGGGGAATGTGCGAGTGCATGGCAGGTGGCCTCATCTGGCATATGTTGTATGACAGAAGGATTTTGTTCTTGCAGACATCATGTAGAATGTTTTTTCTAGATCCAAATTTAACTTGTAGCTTGCTTTAAAAAAAGAACCACATTATTCTATTTAGCATAGACATAGTGTATCTACTGCAGTTTCTGAAATGGTTAAAGCAATGATCATGGAGAAAATTTTTGTCATATTGCAAGTATGGTAATTTTTAATGGGATAGAGGCATGGAAGGGTGTTGTGTACAGGTATTGCCTAAACCATCTATCACTTCTGCCTCCATAATTTCATAGGCCAGTTGGCTGCTGTTTTAGCTGAGAATTATAAGGGCTATGTAAACAGGAGTACATGAGACAATGCAGCACAAAGAACCTCACTTGCAAAAAGAAACACCAGCCAGCTAGTTGACAGTGCAGAGTCAATTGTCTTTAACATGCATTAACATGCATTGGACACTATGCTGGTGTATGCAGGAGGTCACTGAGTGATTGCTTTTAAGAAAATTAGAATAGGATGACAGTAGCTGATTAAGGGTTTCTTGATGCATGCTGTAATAAATAAAACTAATGAAATCATTGTGAAATGGAATTAACTTTACTGAGCTCATAACAATTTTTAGCAAGTGCAGCAGTTGACTGACTTTCAACATTATTAAATAAAGGTGGAACTGATCTATTTGGGTGATGCCTGTGTGTAAGTACAGTCTGTCTCGCAGCGAACCTGTGATTTCACAAATTTTGAGCAGGCAATCTAGAATATGTTTTGCATGTATATTTCATGCACTATTAAATATAAGCTTTTTAATTGCCACCAGTGTGTTTCACGTTTTCTGTTTGTCCTTGTCTTGCATGCCTTATGGTTCTGTGGGTTCTTTACTAACAACAGTTAACTTGTATAATGCAGGCACAGGATGTCTCTTATTTCAGAAATATGTAATCTGCTTTCTTTAAACTGTGCAGGGTGAAGGTGGTTATTGCTCAACGAACTCTTAGTCACCCATGAATCTAAGCACCTGCAGCGACTGAGTTGCATCGATCAGAGTGAACCGCCACAAGGAGCGTCGTTGGACTGAGCACAAACTGTCATATGCACTGGCTATGCACACCGCAATTCGTAGTGGGCATCTTGTCTACTGGCATCTCACAAAAGCTCTACAGCATCCTTGGAAGCGTTAAACTGTGGCAAGTGAGTGTCAAAAGGGAGTAAAATGCAGAGTGTGAACTCACAGAAGCACATCAGTGCATTGCACAACATTAGATTATGGTATAGACATTGTGCCAACTAGCAAGCATTTACGAAGAGCTGCACCTGTACCGAGTGGATCATTGCAACATCAACTGATACCCATAATGTCACCTGGTGTGCTTGAGACATTGGTGATTTGGGGTTGCAGAAAGGATAGCATATTAATTCAAGTGACCTCTACATAACCAGGTCATTTTAACCAGTGCTTCCACCATTCTACTTCAAGACCTTTGATAATTGATGGTTATGAACTTAAGGTTTAGCTAAACGACCACCTCATCGAGCCTCATCAGTGTTTTCTTCTTTTTTTTTTTTGCACATTTCTCGTATCCCATTGTTACTTGTGCATTGTGAATTGTATAGCAATTTTACTTAATATGTCACTCCGATCTGTTAGTATAATGAATGTTCTTACTGGCTGTGGCAGTTGCACTTTTGATGAATGTGAAAATGTTGGAGGCCACTATATCATGGAAAATCAGCACATGTTAAAGAACCCCTGATGATGATGATGATGAATTAAGTTTATTCTGGTCCAGAGAACATGCAGGGGAGACCCTGTGCCACCTGGCTGGTTGAAATTTCAGGATCCCTCGATTACAGAATGCCTCATAATATCTCGTCATGTTATCTAATATCTCGTCATGTTATTATTAATATCTCGTTATGTTGTTATAATATCTCGTCATGTTATTATTTGGTGCTGTATTTAACGCTAATGCTTTACAGTCATGCCTTCTGTTTATAAACAGCTTCTTTTTTTTCTTTTCATTTTTTCCCGACATTGTGGTAAGCTGTCATGCAGTTGTGCTATGCAGCTTTTTTTTTTAAATGCTAAACATTTCTTTGCGTACTGCAGACACTCTGAGCGTTTCTATCTATCTTTCTATCTAGTCGCCTACGTCTGGGTGCTCTCGTGATCAGCTACTTAACTTGGGGTAGACCAAAATTAGTATGGCAGGGTAAGAGGGTTTGACGATTATGACTGTCTGATCATGATATGAATAATGTGAAAATCCCTTTGCATACGATGTGAAACCTTTGCCTCCAGACATGTGTGGCACATACCCGTATGCCATGGTATGCGGGTATGCGCCACAGATTTTTGACAGTTTATATCTACCGAGGAACGGCGAGAACAGACATTGGTAGTTTATATGCGAGGGTGTTAAGAAAAACCGACACTGGCAGCGTTGACCCGACGAATGCAAAAAATATATGTTATGGTCCCAGCAGGAATTGAACCCAAGCATTCTGCGTGGCAATACAGCATTCTACCACGGAGCCACACCAGGTCTTGGAACTTCTTAGGAAAAAGATCCTATGCAGGCGTAATGTTTGTGAAATGTGAATTGTGGTTGCAGCGCTGCCCATCTTATTTTATAAACATTAAATATGTACTGCAATGATGCAGGCATCACGTCAGGTTAGCATCAATTGTACTTAAGCACCATCCACTGAAGTTTGTCTACGTAGCACTATCCAGGGCTGCCATCCTCGCAAGCACAAGTGCTACATTGCAGCCTACCGCTTCTGGTGTTGGTAATACCCATGTTGGTCTTGGCATCGTTACGCACTTGTAAACCACTGGTTATATAAAAGATATGCGACTGTTCAACATACATGTCTATGCGCATAAGATTTGTACATATGTTTAGCATCATTTCGTAACGTTTCACTCGACAAAAAATTGTACCACAGTCACCACCTCTCCACATGTTTCACATGACATGAATTCCCATGGTACGTGGGATCTGCCGAACTTTTTTTTTTTGCTGCAGACGGTGTTGCTCAATGTTTTTTGTAATTTCATTTTTTTGTATAATTTGTTCACACTGTACATGATGAACTTGTTAATGTACTAACCTGCTAAAGCTAAGTATGTGTACTAGTATACCAGATACTGCTCTTCCTATGTATTTGCTGGGTCACGTCAGTACAGACTCTTGTGAAGTGTTGTACTTACATATATTCGCTTGTGAATCTTTTTTCCTTAGCATCAAGTTTTCTTAACATGCCTGTTATTACAAGTACTTTGTGAAACAAGATAGCCTTGTACTGAAGACACACAATGAAGTGTCTTCGTTTTGTAAATTTTCTTTAAAAGGCTGCTGTAAATCAGTCGTCACATTCATTGAAAACAAGCCAACTTATGTGAGCAAATGCATGCTTGTATATCATGTAAAGTTGTCTATTTATAGCGTAAATGTTTTTTGTGGGCAATTATCAGTCACTACCATTTGCTGAAAAGTGTTAGATGCAACTGTCTACTACCTTTTGCAAGTGATAGCGTTTGTGACTGTGTACGAATATCTACAACTGTTTTTTGTACTATAACTTTACACGACTACTGCAAATTAGTAAATTATGTGCCCACAGAGTTCTAAGAGCTTACATTAGCATCTCATGCAAGTATATATAGATTGCATTATTTGCAAATGTAAGCTCTGAGAACTCTGTGGGCATATTATTTACTAATTGAGGTTCCAAGGGAAGGCCACGTGCAGTAGCCAGCACATCTCCACAGTACGTCACATATGCATGGAGGCGACGTAAATCTAACATTCCTGCCTATTACAGGATGTTGATAGCATGTTTCAAATGTGACATGTGGGCATCGCTTTGTCAACATGATTTGGGCGGAAAGTCTTTGGTTGTGGCAACGTTGATTCTTAGTTACACGGATAAAAAAGAACGTCTGACGGATATGTCTAAAGTTCCACTGAGAACATCTCCTGGATGTTGATGTGATATATGTGGTTTACCGGGTTGCCGTGAGACAAACAGGAAAAGGAGATACGCTTCTAAAAGATACCATTTATTTTTTATTTGCCAACGTGTCAATCGGAGACCGATCTTTACCGAGGCAAAATTCACGAAGCTTCGATGCCCTTTTATAGCAGAGTCCTCCAAGCAGGGAGAGAGAGAAAGAAGGAGAACACAGAAAATAAAAATAGAAAATGCACAAATGAAAAATTGAGTAGCCAAAAGACCATACAAAAAACACGTGCATCACAAGAAGGGCAAGCATTTAAAAGAAACTACGGACTATAATCTTCACGAGAGTCCACTGCAGTTTAAGATAAGCAAATTATCACTGATTAATATATGCACACAATACACACAAAATACAGAAAACGCAAGCTAGACAAAAGCAGAATTCTAATGTGATATCGTGAGGTATTCTGCAACGCCATCATAAACAAAAGCTGTTTTTTTTACTCAATGATAGTTTTAGTGGCGTCACTTCAGTTGCGATCGCGATCTATGCAATCGAAAGTTCCTGCGCCCCAGCGATATAATGAAACGCGCAGCATTTCGCTCTTCGTAGACAATGATTACCTCGCACGGCGTTTTGCATGCAAGGCGTTCGTGCATCGAGCGTGAAAATACTTACGCGACGGTCACTTCAACCTAGCACATCATTCTGGGCTGGGGGCACACATCACATAATCACACATGCACCGGATGACCACAAGTATCTCCTTATAATGCACACACCACAGCATGTTCTCCACACCTGGTTTGTTTACTTTGGCACTGTGTTGCGCTAACGGGTTATAATGGTCGCTCTTTCTCATTCGCTTCGTCCGCACATACTCCATGCATAGAGACGCACAGCACCGCGTATTGAGCAATAGATCACCAAGACTCCCACGTTGCGAGCTCGAAGTAACACAGGCACGCACATATCGCAACGCTAATGCTATGGCTTTCGCAGACGGTAATCGAGCACAGACGCGCACATTCCGACTCACAGCACACGAGTGAACGCGACAATCGCCATTATGGCGACGCTCAGGCGATATGCTTGGTGCATCCGAGCGATGGAAGGAACACACGCCGTGATGCAACTTGACACTGCCGAAACGACGGAACGCGATAGAGCGTCCGAGCTGCCTAGCTGCCGCTTCGGTGCACTTCAAACGCGGCACAGTCACACGCTTCTACTGCATCGAATGATGACCGGCGACGATGATGCTGCGTACGAGCGGATAACACTAGGAAAGAGCTTCTTCTGGAAGAAAAACACCACAGAAAATGCGAATCAACGGCTCCCGGTCTCGGTGCTGTGGTACCTCGCCTCTCGTCGCGGACGGCGCCATGTTGCACTTTTCATTGGTTCGCCTTAACCGTTACGCCATCATAAAGAGCGGCCGTGGTTGGACGCGCATGATACAAGTGGACAGCGGTACAGTTTACTTTTTATTCTTAGCTTGTCACCGACTATAGAATACTTTCCAGTGGCGCGTCCGCGACGCGCTGCCTGACGCACGCGGTGGCATCTGCAGCGGCGGCGCTGCCATCGACCACTCTTGAAAGCTCGCCCTGGCTCTCCTTTCCAGCGTACGTGGCACACGAGAATGTAACAGGCGTTGGGTTACGCGCCGCCGCTGTTTTAACGCTATTGTGGCTGGTTTTTCAATTATTCTCCGCGTATTTTATAACCGCACTGGTGGGTTAAGCTGTAAGTATGATTTCGGGTCTCTCAGAAAGAAAAGATGGTAGCAGTCGAAGGCTAGTCGATGCTCTGTATATTTTTTTTTTTTGCCCGTAGTGCAGTATTCATGCAATGTGGCTATTTCGCGAGTATTAAATTTTGCGAAGCAATTGTTATTCGTGAAACCAAATATCCGCGTGATATTCGTGATAATGAATGTCAACTATAAGCGGCACGTGCACAAAACTCAGGCACTATAACTCAGCGCTATAGAGTCCGACGCGACCGGCGTCGCAAACTCAGCGCTATAGAGTCCGACGCAAACTCAGCGCTATAGAGTCCGACGCGACCGGCGTCCGTCTGGGCATCCCGGCGGCCACCTGGCTCCGTGCCAGATCTCGGATGGACGGACAGACGGACAGACGGACGGACATCACTGCGCAAAGCACGCAGTGATGGACCGGTGTTTCCTTACTGGAACATCCCAATCGCTGCTAATGGGCAATGAGAGACAGAAGACTCGGACTGGACACAGAGACCCGCAGTCCGCTTTTAGTTAACGCGCACGCTGCGAATTTTTTATCGTTCGACAACGCACAGAAGAAATCTCCCACCGGCACCACCTTGCAGGCCAAGATCCATTGCCATATATACGGGGTGGCCAGTGAACGGTTGTGCAGCGCGAGCAGTCGGTTTTTTCAATCAAGAAACTCGCTAGCAGACGCTGCCTGCGTCGGCGTCGCGAGGTGAGAAGGGGGTAGAGGGGGGGGGAGCGTAGAAGAGGGGGAAGACGCGCATGCGCAGGGGGTGTGGGCGCCGCGGGCAGGGATATGCCTAGAGGAGAGAGGGGGGAGCGTATGAGGGGAGAAAGGGGGGGAGCGTGGGAGGGGAGAGAGGGAGGAGACGCGCATGCGCAGTGAGGGTGTGGCCTCCGCTGGGAGGGATGCCTAGAGGAGAGAGAGGTGGAGAGGAGGTTTGTTTTTAATTTTTTATGGGTTGGCGCATGCGCAGTGGGGGGTGTGGACGGACGGACGCCGGACGGACACCGGACGGACGTGAGCATGAGACATTAAAGGCTTTCGCCTTAAAAGAAAAATAATACAACAAAGGAGATTCCAGATGGATTCTCCGCTAGGGGGCTGTGGAGTGCAGGTGTGCTTCACATGGGCTCCCGCTTCTCGCGCTTCTCAACTAGCATCACGGCTCATGACCAACCTCATTCTGGCATCTGCTTAACAGGCAAGATGAGAGGAATCGGCGGACACTAGCCACCACCAAGTGAGTGTCCTATTTCCTGATCTTTGTGAGGCTTCGCACCCGCCTTGCTAAACCTAACGTCGAACGCAAGCCCATCGGAGGACGTGCCGTTAGCGCGCGGCGCGTGCTCGCGACGCTCGAGCGCTCCTGGGAGCATTGCACCGGCACCAGCCCACGCGGCGACCAGTTTCCAAGATGAGTCTAGCAGACGAAAAAACAAACGACACGCCCACTGACCAGCTGGACGATACCAACGCGATGCATACGGACGCGACCGACATACGGAACGCAGCGGCTACCTGGGAGGTATGACGCCAGCAGCGGTAGAACAATTGAACGTGAAAGCATTTGGATCACGAGAGGTAGAAAAGGCAAGAAAGACGCCGGGGAAAACACGGCACCAGAAGGAAAGCAACGCAAAGAAGAACCGTCAACGCAGCAACCCCAAAGCCACCGTCGCAAGCATATGATGCCACCCCTACCATTTGACGACTACAAGGTTGTATACCGTCCACAAGCAGGCCTCGAGCTAGCAAAGTGGAACAATATCGCCATCATGCACGCCATCGGAAGAGCCAGTGGCCTCACACAGCAAGTCTTCGGCGAGAAAGTGTGCGTGCAAGTCCAGCGACTAGAAAACCTGATTATAGCGAGCACGGCCGAATGGGAAGACGCGAAAAAACTCGAAAGCATCACCAGCATACAACTTGGCGGCACTTTCTTCACCGTAAAAGGCAACACGAGAACACCGGACGTATCCCGCGGTGTCATAAGCGGACTTCTGCCCGGCACGAGTGAAGAAGAACTCAAGGCAGGCCTCCACGCACCAGCGCGGTACACTATTCTCCACGCCCGTATGCTCGGGCAATCGTCCGCGGCGGTGATATTTTTCCAAGGACCGCACGTACCTTATTACGTCCGTTTCCACAGTCTCGACTTTCGATGCAGACCCTATCGAAAATCGGTGCAATATTGCAGGACCTGCGGCAACACGGGACACCGTCAGGACGTCTGCCCACGACCACTGCCAGACTTCTGCTCTAAATGCGGCAAGACCAACCAACCATCCGACCACGCGTGCAAACCCGCCTGTAAGCTATGCGGAGAGGAGCATGAAACTGCAAGCAAAGATTGCAAGAAAAGGCTTAAACCCAATCCACCGCCATTCCATATCCGACAGCAACGAATGGACAGGCTCAAAGCACGAGACTGTCGCAAAAGTCTAGGGGAAGAAGATTTTCCGGAATTAGGAAGCCAAACCACCAACTTCCGCAGCAACGCTGGCAGCACTCCCACACGACGTCAATCAAGGCCTATACTCCGACCATCCTCACGAACACCATCCCGGTCACGCTCACGCTCGCACTCGCACTCGCGCTCGCACTCGCCCAAAGAGTGAGCTATGCGACTGCAGCAAGTGGTTCGAGCGGCTCCGGAGCTACAACCAAGTGCATGTCTTCGTCGCTTGACAATGAAGCATTACGATCTCTCCAAGATAGGGTGCACAGTCAACAAAGTACATTACAGCATCAAGCCAGTCAACTACAAAGCCAACAGGCGCTTATCGATAAGCTGATACAGAGCCACCAGAAACAGCAAGACAATACGAACAAGCTTCTTAGAAAATGTGAGGAGCAAAGGGACCTCATAGACAAGCTGCACCAGAGATGCACGATCGACCAAAAGAACGATGGACAACCGGGTACCCACCTTCCCACAGCAGATATGGAATCTATTGTCGACGCAAGATTCAAGATCTTACAAGAAAGCCTCATGAAAAGCATCCACACTACAGTTGAGAACATAGTGCAGTCAGCAATAGCAAATTTCGCCGCAAGCATGACCAACAAGATTACCACGTTAGACGCCAAAGTGGACGGACTTGCAGCGCAGCTAAACAACTTTATAGCATACGTGAAGAAGACTTATGTCACTAAAGAGCACCTCAACACTTCCCTAACTGACGTTCATCCTGACAGGAAGAGGGCACGAGGAAATGGTCGAAGTACTTCCTCGCTCAGTTTCCCCTACCCGCGAGCGCCAGCGGGGACCCTGCCTGAACCGATTGATGATGGCGGTCCCTAACCAAAGGACGACAAACACGCTCTCAACTCTCCGCATCTGGCAGTGGAACTGTCGTTCCTACCGTCCACGCCATGCTACCTTACAAGAATTTGTCAAGCAAGACCCACCCGACCTTATAGCACTGCAAGAAACAAATACACGGAATGTGCGGCTGCAAGGGTACAACGCCCACGTCCAAACAGAGCGCACAGCAATACTCACAAAAAAGAATCTCACGGTACAGGCATTGGAACCGGTCAACACACCTATCGAACATACCATGATAGAAGTAATACCGGAAAGGAAATCGCACAAGAGACTCATTGTTGTGAGCGTGTACAGTCCCCCAAAAGACCAACTGCCAGACTTCGACCTCTTAGTAC
>JALIZH010017092.1:0-32572 GCA_030522465.1 Rhipicephalus appendiculatus | reverse complement strand
ATTTTATGCGTTTATATTTGACCGTTTTGGTAGTTTCTATGTTTTACGTACAGAGGGGGTATAGGGAGTCCTCCATCTCGGAACATTGCAAACATGGTGGACTGAACTTTACTGTCTCCGCCTTAAAAAAAAATACCAAAGCGAATAAATATTCCATACGAAGAGGGAAGTTTCGGGCGAACTGGTAGCTCACGCAGAATATTGGAATAGCGCGAGTGGTATGGCGAAAAAAAAAGGAACTTCGGAGGATGCTTGAGCCTCGCACTCAACAGTAGAACAAGCTAGTCTAATCGGGCCCCGTTTTCAACGCCTTCTCAATCAAGGTTGCCGTTGGGTGAACATGAAAAAGGCGCCAACACGCCCGCCAAAGGTAGCCAAAGTAGCCATGTCATTTGATATTATCGGCGAATTTCTAGCCAAATAGAACAGAAGCGGTATTATCAACACAGTCTTTACTATTGATGAATAAATAAAACCACTTTTAATAAGTAAAACCACATGTATAAAAAAGAGCCATGGCACCAACTGGAAATTTTCGTCGTCAACGGGGTCCAAGAGTAGCCAATTTGGCGCAAAGTAGCTACCATCGGCAACCCTGTTCTCAATCGCTAGCCTAGTTTTGCTTCTCGGTGGACACCTCAACCTTATCGCAAGAAAACAAAAACATCTGTGCGCGTAACATTGGTTATTTCAAACTATCCCTGAATGCCTACAGTAGGTACAATCGCGAAATGCCCCTTGGGCCACAATGCTTCCATTTGCCCATTGGTGAACTATCCACTACACGTCCGTATAGGCAAAACGTGCACCTTCACGGCGGTATACACTTTGTTGATGCTGTAGCTGCTTATGATGATTAGTTATGCCTGAGCAATTTTTAATGGGTCAGTGTTTAAACCATCCACACGTTGCGCAATTAACATGCTTTGACACCTGGCGTAATTCAACGCTCTTGGCACGCAATAATACATACGCTTTTGAGACTGCTCGCACTGCATGGCATTCCCTGCGTGCTTTTTCTTTTTTAAAGTGGTTTCAAGCGCAGGCATGGCTCGGCGGTAGAACGCCTGGTTACCACCAGAAAACCTAGATTCGACTCTTACTGGAACATAAAATTTTAATATATATGTAATTTCATATATCTCGATTTTTCGCTCGTGCAGAGTGCAGATTTTTTGCTCACAACCAACACTGAATTGACCTAATGCGAAATTAGCAGCGCCATCTAGTAGGCGCAGTAGCAAATCGGTGGCGCCATTTTGGTTATTTCAGGGGGGACCAGACGACACCGTGCGGGGACGCGCGGAGCCCATGAATGTACGTACTCCGTCGTGAATGCGGCAGCGGAACACGTACGTGTGATTTTTAGGGGCGAAGCTCCTTAATGCGGCACCCGTTCGTCCCTCGTCGTTGTCGTAGTCGTAGTGCGTAACCAGTCTTACGCTTTGACCTCCAAGGTGGTGCCGGTGGGAGATTTCTCCTGTGCGTTGTTGAACAATAAAAAATTCGCAGCGTGCGCGTTAACTAAAAGCCGAATTCTTCTGTCTCTCATTCCCCATTAGCAGCCATTGGCATGTCCCAGTAGGAAACGTTAAAAAAAAAAGCCGACTTCTGCTGTCTCTCATTCCCAGTAGCAGCCATTGTTTACCTCCAAGGTAGTGCCTGGTGAGATTTCTCCTGTGCGTGATTAAACAATAAAAATTTTGTTCAAAACGCCGTTGATTGATGAAATAAACCAACGAAAGACGCCAGATGTTTTCTAAAAGCAAAACGAAAAGACGCCAGATGTTTCTAAAGCAAAACGAAAAGACGCCAGCTGCTTAACGAAAGACGCCAGGTGTTTTCTAAAGCAATGGTTTTATAATCAAAACCATATCGCGATACAGGTTTGTAGTTGACGATGCTCGTTGCCGTCGGTGTGTGCTCGTATGGATAAGGATGCCGCTGCAACCAGTGCAAGAACCACTTAGCTTACATTTCACCGACCACAAAGCGGTCATAATGAAAGGACAACGGAAACCAGCAATAAAAGTTTGATAAAACATTTAATCAATCGTTTCACGTCATTTTTATCGGGCGAATTAACGGAAGAAATTTCACGGTTTAACCGATGATTACTTCCAGGAGCTTCGCCCAATATCATCATCATTCACCTCGTGGATCTGCCGTCAATTTTTTATTTAATTCAAGAAGATCAAGATGCCGCAACACAGCTGCGTTCCCTTTTGAAATCAACGTGGAGTTACCGATAGTGAAGGAAAGAAGGTACGTCTATTTGATATATGCGACAACCTTTCGGTGACGTTCGGATCGAATCGGACAAGTATGTGGCTTATGAAAAAGCTGTTCAGCGAGATAAACCTCCTAGCGCTTATCAACCCATACGTGAATTTCCTTTTACAGCGAAAGCTGTTATGAGATCACAACAAGGGTCGTTTCTGCGCCGTAGTTGTCCGCCGCCACCGCCGCCGCCGCCGCTGCCGCCGCCGCCGCCGCCGCCGGTGTCCGTAACCAATATCGCACGAAATAAGAAAAAAACTAAATAAATAAAAAACACCTATGACCGAATGGGATTCCAACCCGGGTCTTCTGCGTGGCAGCCCAGCACTCTACCACTGAGCTACGCCACTGCTTGAAACTGCTGTGCAAACTGACCCTAGGCAGGCTTCATGTCGGGTAAGCAATCGCGTTAACGTGCGTTGTTAAGCGTTTTAGAACAGTACAGTAAGAACCAGGCGTCACACAAATCGAATTGCGTAACGAGTGGGTCGTTCAATGCTCCAACCCATTACAAAAGCCTGAGGCAAAATTCTTCATCGTCGTCAGCCACAGCATCAACAAAGTGCACATAATGCGTTACAAGAGTGTAGCGGGTACCACGCTTTTCTGAAGAATGAAGAATAATGGCATAGTAGACGCTTCCCCACTACACAAAAATTATGGTGATTTATGGCGTAGTGGGTACCATGCAAGTGCGGTTGTTGTGGTTGCCCCAATAATGTTTAAAAAAGGCCCTAGAAAGGCCGCTCTCCCAGCTTTCGCTGTGGCTGTGCTGCGAGTTCCGCGCAGGCCTGGCGTTTTTTAAATGTAATAAATATTTGCTGTAGCATGTGCAGCGAAACGCGTTTGTGCACACTTTTCTTTAATGTGCGCTTTGTTACCCAACAAGAGTGCGATTGCTACGACGGCGTCCCGTTTTTTGCTTTGTTACTTAAGAGGGACACTTAAGTGAAACAATGAGTCAGTTGGACTGATGAACTATAATCTGAAACTTCTGTTGTCGTTACTTTCACCGTGATAGGCTCAATAACAGAAAAGAAGTCAAGGTCAAAGATTCATTTTTAAATTTCGCGCCGATGTCTGCGCATGTGACGTCACGGATTTCAAAATGTAATATGCGTATTTCTGCCCCACTGCATCAACGAAATTTTTCTCAGTTGATATGCCATACCTCTGGCCCCCTCAGCGAATAATGTACTTCATATTTACCAATTAGGAATCACGTGGGCCCTAGTAGACGCCGTCAAAATCTATGACGTCACGGCGATTGGCATGCGGGGACTTCGAAGTGGCGTTGCTACCTTCATTTTCTTTTTGCGCGTTTTATCGCTTACGAAGGGTCTTCTCGCTACAAGTGTGGTGATTTTAGTATCGGGAAAGAGTAATATAATAACACAAGAAAAAACGTTTTTCTCTTTATTGTCCCTTTCATCCCGCGCAATAAAATTTATTACTTGGATTTCTAACACCAAGAAAGCTCTATTTAGTTGCCCCTTAGTGTAAAACACACGGCCCCTCCCCACAAAGCTCTCTAATGAATAAATATGATGGCGTTTGACGGCTTTAATGAGCAAGAAAAAAATGAGGCAAAATACTAAAGTGTACGATGTTACGCCTACTGATTGCCCTCCTCCACGGATGAAGTGAGCAAAATT
Organism: Rhipicephalus appendiculatus; assembly: GCA_030522465.1. Taxonomy (NCBI): domain Eukaryota; kingdom Metazoa; phylum Arthropoda; class Arachnida; order Ixodida; family Ixodidae; genus Rhipicephalus; species Rhipicephalus appendiculatus. The sequence continues at coordinate 28,637 of JALIZH010017092.1, read as the reverse complement.
AATACCACAACGATGTAACTGCGCAATAGCTTCTGTAGAAGCTTCACCTGCGTCGTTCTTGTCCTCCGCCATCGTTGTGATCTTAGCAGCGCTGCCTATGTCATTTATCATGTTGCTTCACCGTTCTTGCATTACATCAAGAATAACTCGTAACGCATCAGCAAAATTACGTTCTTACTCGTCCACTTAAAGGATTGTGCGTTACTGCCGCAGCGCAGTCACGAACGGGTGTCAGTCCACTTCATTGGGATAAGAAAATATATAAATTGCAAAGATGAGAGTTCAATATCCATACGAATGAATGACGACGTTTCACAAAATGCCAGTATGTTTACATTTGCTTTCTTTATCGCGTTCTGAATTTTGTTTAGACAGAACTACGACGTGGCACCTCATTCGACAGACACTACAGCTTGCGGCTGTCGATGTTCACGTCACGCAGCGTCGAAGCGCTAGAATGCTCACGTACCTCAAATGAGAGGTGTTCGTAGCTACCGACGACGGTGAGGTGTATGTCAGCTGGTGAGACGACACCGATCTGCGGAGGCTGGCTGAAGCATTTTCACTAGCGTGCGGCTGAACTTCCAAATTGTTTTTCCATATTACGTGGCCGGCAGTTCGAAAGCGCTGCAATTGCGCCATTTTTCGTAACACGACGATCAGAAACGGCTAAATTAGAGCGCCAAAACACGAATTTCAACGTGAAGACACTGCAAAACCACATGCAATCCCATGAGAACGCCGGAACTTCTTACTTCTTGACATAACCACCCAGGCAGCACACAACGTCGGGCCGATATTGGTTTTAAGGCGGCTGTGGGCGGCCCAACCACGGTCCGTCGTTGCCGGCATGGAGCCAATATGGGCGGAGCCGTTGACTTTCGCCGGCAATATTGGGCCGATTTTGCCGTCCTTCAGCCGATGTTGGGCTTTCACCGGCAACATTGGGCCGAGTTTGCCGGCCTCCCGCCGTACTTCCGCCGATATCGGCTTAGCCGATGGCTTTCACCGGGAACATTTGGCCGAGTTTGCCGGCGTCCCGCCGTACTTCCGCCGATATCGGCTAGCCGATGGCTTTCACCGGCAACACTGGGCCGAGTTTGCCGGCGTCCCGCCGTACTTCCACTGATATCGGCTTAGCCGATGGCTTTCACCGGCAACATTGGGCCGAGTTTGCCGGCGTCCCGCCGTACTTCCACCGACATCGCCTTAGCCGATGGCTTTCACCGGCAACATTGGGCCGAGTTTGCCGGCCTCCCGCCGTACTTCCGCCGATATCAGCTTAGCCGATGGCTTTCACCGGCAACATTGGGCCGAGTTTGCCGGCGTCCCGCAGTACTTCCATCGATATCGGCTTAGCCGATGGTTTTCACCGGCAACATTGGGTCGAGTTTGCCGCCGTTCCGCCACACTTCCGCCGATATCGCCGTAGCCGATGGCTTTCACCGGCAACATTGGGCCGAACTTGTGCTTGCCGTGACGCGTCACAACAAATCTGATTCTTTAATTACACATGTGCGCACGCACCGTGTGTACACGAGTACAAGTATGATTGTTGACGTCTAAAAACTTTATTGGCGATCATTCAGAGCTGTTCATGGCGTCGATGAGGAACAATAAATCCAAACGTATGCCAACTTTCTTTTTTCGCATGCTAATATTTCTTGTTTTCCGGTGATACGAATTTCGGATGATACGAATATTTTGGTGGCCCCTAGAGATTCGTATCACCGAGCTTTCACTGTATATGTTCGTCATAGAGCCATGCCACGCAATACCAAATTTGTTGTATATCTGGCTAGCGAAACGGCCATGAGCGCACCATGAGCGTGGCACGTAAAGCAATATTCTACATCACATGGACGCCATGATTTTCGTATTACCACCTGTCATTTATTTTGGTCATGCAGAAATGTCTCATGACATCAATTTTTGGATATATCAAGTTAATGAAACGGCCGCAGGAGCACCACGCCATAGCCTGTAAATAATAATAATAATAATAATAATAATAATAATAATAATAATAATAATAATAATAATATCTGGGGTTTAACGTCCCAAAACCAAGATATGATTATGAGAGACGCCGTAGTGGAGGGCTCCGGAAATTTCGACCATCTGGTGTTCTTTAATGTGCACTGACATCGCACAGTACACGGGCCTCTACCATTTCGCCTCCATCGAAATGCGACCGCCGCGGCCGGGATCAAACCCGCGACCTTCGGGCCAGCAGCCGAGCACCCTAACCGCTATACCACCGTGGCGGACAGCCTGTAAATCATGGCGGTCATGACAAGTTAGTCTTGATTTTCATGATATGACCATTCATTCATGTTCGTCATATAGTCATACCAATTTTGGTATAAATCCCATTAACGATACGGTCTGGAGTGCACAAAGTCGTAGGCGGATAGATAGATAGATAGATAGATAGATAGATAGATAGATAGATAGATAGATAGATAGATAGATAGAAACGCTCAAAGTACCTGCAGTTCGCTAAGAAATTATTCGCACTTAATACAGACCAACTTATGATGGTGGAGATACCAACTTCATATAAGTTGATACCAACTTCTGAGACATGGCGCACGAACAGTGCGGTTTTGATGATCTCTGCTACAATAATTATGCCAATTTGTCGTTGTTTTACCTCTTATAATGTCTCCAGGAGATTGCTGACTTTTTCCTGAGTAACGTCGTCTGAAGCTTCCACTTCCAAAAGCTATGTATTCTATAGGTAAAATATTGCAACCCCTCTGCAGCGTTTCTTTTCCCTATTTGAGCTTTATTAAATTGCAAGGATCATTTTTTTATTTATCAAGCACAACTTGCCAGATTTCCACGTGTAGTTTGCTACGTTTGTACAAACACATTTATCAGCCGTCCTCGGCTCGCTTACTGCTGTCTCGTTACGCACGTCTGGTAGGTTTGCGTTATTAACATCTTGTACATGAGCGCGAGCAAATATTAATCAATAGCTTCAACTCTAATGCTGTACCCAAATACGAAAGAGAAAAAGCCGGCAGATCCCACGCACTGTGGGAATAGATGTAATGCAGCAGCCAGGAAGGAGCAAATCATGCTTTACATAATTTGCATGTCATGTTTTACATGTTAGGACCTGTCGTTTGTGTTCGTCATACAGTCACGTCGCGCAATACCAATCTTGGTGTATATCAAGCTAGCGAACTGGACGCAAGCGCACCAGGAGCGTGACATGTAAATGGCGTTGTAGATGACATGCATGCCAAGATTTTCATGTTACCACCTGTCACTTATGTTCATTATACAACCATGTCACTCAATACCAAATTTGGTGTATATCAAGCTAACGAAACGGCCGCGAGCGCGCCATGAGCGTGGAATGGAAGTCATGTCGCTCATGACATGTCATGATTTCCATATTACCACTTGTCCTTTATGTTCGTCATACAGTCATGTCACTCAATACCAAATTTGGTGTATCTCAAGCTAACGAAACGGCCGCGAGCGCGCCATGAACGTGGCATGCAAGTCATGTCGCACATGACAAGTCATGATTTCCATATTACCACTGGTCATTTATGTTCGACATACAGTCATGTCACTCAATACCAGATTTGGTGTGTATCAAGCTAACAAAACGGCCGCGAGCGCTCCATGAGCGTGGCATACAAGTCATGTCGCACATTACAAGTCATGATTTCCATATTACCACTTGTCATTTATGTTCGTCATACAGTCATGTCAGTCAATACCAAATTTGGTGTATATCAAGCTAACGAAACGGCCGCAAGCGCTCCATGAGCGTGGCATGCAAGTCATGTCGCACGTGACAAGTCATGATTTCCATATTACCACTTGTCATTTATGTTCGTCATACAGTCACGTCACGACATACCAAATTTGGTGTATATCAAGCTAACGAAACGGCCGCGAGCACGCCATGAGCGTGGCATGCAAGTCATGTCGCACATGACAAGTCATGATTTCCATATTACCACTTGTTATTTATGTTCTTCATATGGTCATGTCACTCAATACCAAATTTGGTGTATATCAAGCTAACGAAAAGGCCGCGAGCGCGCCATGAGCGTGGAATGCAAGTCATGTCGCTCATGACATGTCATGATTTCCATATTACCACTTGTCCTTTATGTTCGTCATACAGTCATGTCACTCAATACCAAATTTGGTGTATCTCAAGCTAACGAAACGGCCGCGAGCGCGCCATGAACGTGGCATGCAAGTCATGTCGCACATGACAAGTCATGATTTCCATATTACCACTGGTCATTTATGTTCGTCATACAGTCACGTCACTCAATACCAAGTTTGGTGTATATCAAGCTAACGAAACGGCGGCGAGCACGCCATGAGCGTGGCATGTAAATCATCTTGTTCATGACATGCACGTCATTATTTGCATATTACCACCTGTCATTTGTGTTCGTCTTACAGTCACGTCACTCAATCTCAAATTTGGTGTATATCAAGCTAACGAAACGGCCGCGAGCGCGCCATGAGCGTGGCATGTAAATCATACTTTTCATGACAAGTTAGTCATGATTTTGATGATATGAGCTGCCATTTATGTTCGTCAAACGGTCATGTTATGCCATACCAAATTTGGTATTAATCCCAGTAACGATACGGCCAGGAGAACACAAAATCGTAGGCGGCTAGATAGATAGATAGCTAGATAGATACGCTCAAACTCGCCGAAGTTCGCTAAGAAATGCTTCGCATTTAAAACGCCGGTGTGCCAGCATGCGGGGCTGCTCAAGCATGCAGTGTCACAGCCGTGTCGGCGTGTCTGCTCTCATCTCTTGCGGCTCGCTGCAAATTAGTGCGACCCTTTCTCAGTACGACGCCGGTTCCCGCATATGCATTAATCCAGCTGCGCATGCGACGATGGTGCCCACCGACACGAGCGCTTGCGCGGAAGCTTTTGCATACATGACAACGGCCGTAGTGTAACCAGTTTCTAGAGAACGTCCCTTCCACTCTGCTACACAGGGCCTGGAAACGTGACGTTACGGAGCTGAGGGGCTGCGCGTAATGAAAACCGGCTCGTTTGTTGCGTGCCATGTGGGCGTACGGCCTCTGAAGCGATGCACGCTTATTTTGCGGCAGAAGTGGTTTAAGTGCGAGCATTTTTTTCTTCTTGCACAAACACCACGAACATGATCAAGTTTCACTATGCTACAGCAGTGCAATTTTTAACCCTGTGCCTCAGACAGTTCTTCAATTTGTAGAGACAATGCCAGATGTATCGACATCTCGGCGAGTTTGTAATGGTTAGCTGAGTAACTGTAGACCAACGCGGCAACAACCGTCGGGCTAATGAAGTTTATTCAACTCAATTCAACACGGGCAGCAAAGTCTTGCGCTCGGTATTGCAATCTGGGACACACGTGAGCAAGTAATCAACGCGTGCGTCAGTATGAGGTGAAATAAGCCAAGTGATAGCTGACACAAACGAAAGCAGGAAGTCTGACGTGCTACTCTAAGCTCGCTATATTCAGTGATTGTGAACTTGTCAGGTCATCGCTTCATTAGTAGACACTGCGGCGACCAATTGCTTTTTGTCTGTCTTTGGCTTGTATCTCTATACATTTCTGTTTCTTCATCGCAGGAAAACAGGTCCAACATTCGTCTGGTTAGTAGCCGGGGTGTTACGGTGGTTGTGGTACTGGATTGCGGACCAGGAAGACGTGGCTTCGACGCGGTCAGGTCAGTCAAATTTCCATGAAGTCGAAATGGTAGTGCACTGTGTACTTTGATTTAGGTGCACGTTAGAGAACCCCATGTGGCTGAAATAACCGGAGCCTGCATTACGGTATGTCTCAGGATAATATCATGGTTCTGGCACGTATCAATATACCACTTTTCATATATACATCTGCTATATGCTTTGAATGGCGAAATGAAAAAAAACATGCGTTGATAGCCCAAACCAAAGGTGACCATATGCAATTCTTTTCCTCACCTTTCTTCACCTACCTCTCTCCTCTCTCTCTCTCTCACGCAGCTTATTATATCATCGTGTGTAGGCCTTTTACTCAATAGTAATTTAATAGTAATGGTGGTGAATATTTATAAAGGTTTTCGTTTCAGGGAAAATACATCGCTTTTAAGCAAGTTGTAATAATGAGTTTTTACACTGCATTGGTTCATATTATCACCAATAAATATATTTGAGTTAAAATTGCTTATAGATATGCTCCTTCAACCCGTGCATCACTAGCTCTGTCAGGTGGACAAAATTAGCGCAGAAATTCACTCCTAAGTTTGTTTACTGTTTCACACTCCTAAGAAAATTAAATGTGCCCCTTAACTTGAGTTGACAGCATTGAAAGTGCATGTATGGTATTATGTTATAAATAACGTTCTATGAGATTGCTAAATTAGTTTGTTGGATTCGTATACAGAGTGTAGGTTTTCAAGAGGCAGACGAATAGTCTAAAATGCGTTCGCAAGGCTTCATGAGATATCGGTTCAATTGAATTCAAGACATCTTGCTTCCCGGACTCTTTTTGTGTCCGTTTCTCAGCTCCCTCTCATTCTCCCTCTTCACTGTTGAAACTTTTTTTTACATTTCAAATGTCCTAGATGTTGAAAATATTATTAAAGCTGGCCTATTCAATGGTCAGGCGAATGTAGGAACAAAAGAGAAAGAGAAAGGATTTTAATTGAAGTCAGAGAAAGACCTATACTTATTCCTCCGCCAGGGGAACCATTGGCAGCGATTAAGCGAAGGCTGCGGACGGAAACCTTTGAATTCATGTCATGTGTTGCGGTTGATGTAGTTTCTTTGGCCCATGCACTCATGGAAGGTTTTAATCTAAAGAAGAAGCTGACAGATCAGCTCGAACGCTCGCTCGCTCGCTCGCTCACTCACTCACTCACTCACTCACTCACTCACTCACTCACTCACTCACTCACTCACTCACTCACTCACTCACTCACTCACTCACTCACTCACTCACTCACTCACTCACTCACTCACTCACTCACTCACTCACTCACTCACTCACTCACTGACGTTGCCATTGTGTGATGCTGTTCAGGAAAAACACAACCCTTACTACTACATACAGATTCACTGAGCAACTTGCAGGGTAGCACGGTCGCTTTCTGATTTTCTAGCTGACTAAATCAGTCGGTGATTCCCGCCCAATCAAATATATATGGCTGGCTACCTGTCTTACCTTTGTCTACCTATCGTGTTTATTCTCCCACACATAAACAAAAATACATGAGCATGGGGAGTCACGCGGAAAAAGATCAAATCCATGGATTAATTGCAAAACGTACCCCTTTCCCCCCGAAACTTGGCCCATTGCCAATCACGTGGTCACGCTGCAAATTTAGGACATGATGAGTTAATCCGAGAGAAGAGCAGTAGATGGAAATTTGCCGCTTGTTACTTCACATCCGCTAAGCCTCGACAAACTCGTGCGCATGTGTGAATAACGTACCCAGAAAGATAATCAAGGGCCTTTGAGAAGGGCAATTGTGAAACTAGACCGTGAAGATGAAAGTTGGTTCATCTCTGAGCGACCACGGTCTGGTGCCGAAAAGAAATAGGCCGGTTCATACGGACTTAGGCGTATCGCGGTTGCTCTATAGAGCAGAACCGAAATAACTCCACCGGAAGAGCAGAGCCGCACATGACGTCTCTGTGCGAGTCTCATTCGCACGTTGCTCTGTACGCTCGCTGGAATTGTCCCTTCTCCGGCGAGTATACAAAACAGAAACGAAATCCCACTGTTATGTCTCGGATTACTGGCAGAGATTCATGGCCGAGTTTTGCTTTACCCGAATGCGACGACATATGTTCGGCTTTTCGGCTCAGTGCTACTTATTTGTTCTGTACTGAGCGCACAGTACAGAACACACACACGAAGAGTGTGTGTGAGACAGAGGGAGAGGGAGAACGATATCAGGACCAGTGATTTGGGGGCCAGTAGTCCTACGGCCCTGGCGGCGTCTTCAGCCAGCGGATCTGACCTAAACTGTACGGCCTCACAAGGGTCCTCAGTAACAATTGTGCGACCTTGTCCAGTTACCGAAGTCAAGCCCGAAGGATGCGTATCAGATCAGACAATTTCCCGAATAACTGTTGCATAACTGTCGCATATTCTCCACATATTAATTTGTCCACTTAAATATTTTTGTAAATACTTATTAGATGTACCTTTCACCTCCACCATAATATTGGAGCTGTCCGCTGCAAAACAGAGGGTGATGTGACAGTGCGGTATGGCATAATTTTGATTCAATTCTAATCGCGTTTTAAAGCTTCACACAACATCAGGTAAGTTGTGCAGAAATTCATTTTTCTTTAATGGGTGTGTTTGTGTGTCATCGCCATCGCGTGACAGTATCGTTGCCAGTCGTTTCCATTGTCTTTGACGACTAACCATCGTATGTACATTGATCTCCACACAAGCGCTATCACCATCACCTTGGTGTCATAACACACACACACACACACACACACACACACACACACACACACACACACACACACACACACACACACACACACACACACACACACACACACACACACACACACACACACACACACACACACACACACACACACACACACACACACACACACACACACACACACACACACACACACACACACACACACACACACACACACACGCACGCACGCACGCACGCACGCACGCACGCACACACACACACACAAACACACGCACTAACATACACACTAACACACACACACTAACACGCACACACACACGCGCGCGCGCGCTCATCTCGATGAATAAAAGCTATGAGTGTCACTTTTATATGCGCAGATCATTATCATCAAGAAAGCTTAATTTTAAATTGGTCTTAATGCCTTGCCTATGTGAAATAAATACTGTCCCTAATAAAATCAATGGACGTTCATAGCTCAAGTGCGCGTCTTACGGTAAAACAACATTTGTTTTCATGCTGTATTATTCATTTTTTCGTTACCTCAGATTTTTCTGCCATACGTGGGCACATTGTGCCACCTGGTAACAACGAGGGGAACCACAAATAAGGAGTATGTATGTCTTGAAGACCCGAATGTATACATTCCCAAAGAGCATCTTGCAATATTGATTTGAGCTGTTCAATAGATAACCAAATTCCCTAGTTTGTTTAGCCTTTGTGCATTGTGGATAATATCTTCTTTGTGCTGCAAACTCTGGATCTTCCATGCTTTCGCAAAACGCTATCCCTGCGATACAGGAAGCATGTTCCCACAAACATGTCCCTTTGCGCAGCGACCGTTGCTAATACATGGAAACGCGGATACATACTAGTGGTCAGCTCGTCTTTCTCGTGGAACTGGCCTGACGCACCAAAGGAGTTCTGCTCTGGTTAGCGTGCGGAGCACCGTGCGCGCATCGCGGTGCGCCGCCAATAAAATATACGTACAACGGAGCATGTCACCGCACCGCTGACAATGGAAACAATGTCCCAATGTTTGAGCCCTTCGAATGCCAGTCCAACGAGCCGACGAGAGGAGTGCAGCACTGGCACCTAGAAAGGAGTGCGTGCCTGATTGGACCTTTGAACGAGGGGGGCCTGCGAAAAAAGGGATGCCGATAAGGCAGCGACGGGGAGCAAAAAGAGTAAGAACAAGCAGTCATTCAGCGCGTTGTTCGTTATTATTTCCTCAGCCAAGGAGGGATCGTGGCTCGACATCGCAGCACATAGAAGTACAATGCAGAGAGAGAGAGAGAGAGAGAGAAATGCGACTTCCGCACGCCACCCGGGCCCGTCTTACGACAACTGAGTAAATCGGGCTGGCATCGAAAAAAAAAAAGGTCGTACATATGATAACAACGTTTAAGCAAAATCGAGTCTGAAGGGTGGATGCAACCTTTACGTCGTCTTATTTAGTGTTCCTTCCTTTATTCGACGTCTCTTTGCGTGACTCTTGCAATTTTCTCGTTCGTTTCTGTTCATCTGTCGCCTTTTTTCTATCTTACCCCATTCATCTCTATCTACATCCTTGCGATGTCTTTATTGCCCTGTGCAGGAATGCCCCTACTAAATTTGATGTTCGCAGCGATAGCAATTTTCTTTGCTTTCCACCATTGACCTATGCTGCGCATCTGAGCGCTTCTTTCTGTTTTCTGTCGATATGGAGCGGCATTGATGGGACACACGCCGGGAAACCATCGAGGTGAGAATCAAAGTGAAAGAACTTGTTTAAGGGAATCAGTTCCTACCTGCCTCTGATAACGATTGCCGAGGTGTATAATGTAGCACGCGCAATTGTGCAGCATCCCGGCAGCATGGGTGACGAAGATGCACGCAGGGAGTAGTGACGCTGCCAGAAGAAGAGCTAGATGGCTTATGAAGTAGCGAAATGTGGAGGACATGGTGACCAGATTATATTGAAACTGAGATGAAAAAAAATTACACCATCTCCCGCTAAAGGGAACCATGTGTAGATGTGAAGCAGCGGGCGCTAACGCTTACACTGGCGGTGGCGTTGACGCTGGCGCTATCGCAGCGTTGCGCAGGAGAGAAAACTGAGGAGGCGCAAAGCACGCAGTGATGGAGCGGTGTTTCCTACTGGAACATGCCAATCGCTACTAATGGGCAATGAGAGACAGAAGACTCCGACTGGACACAGAGACCCGCAGTCGGCTTTTAGTTAACGCGCACGCTGCGAATTTTTATTGTTCAACAACGCACAGGAGAAATCTCCCACCGGCACCACCTTGAGGTCAAGATCCATTGCCATATATACAGGATGGACAATGAACGGTTGTGCAGCGCGAGGAGTCGGTTTTTTCAAGCCAAGAAACTCGCTAGCAGACGCTGCCTGCGTCGGCGTCGCGAGGCGAGAGAGGGTGGTAGCGTAGGAGAGGAGAGAGAGGGGGGGGGACGCGCATGCGCAGTGGGGGGTGTGGACGCTGTGGGCAGGGATGCCTAGAGGAGAGAGGGGGGGGAGCGTATTAGAGGAGAGAGAGGGGGGGGACGCGCATGCGCAGTGGGAGCGCGGGGAGGGATGCCTAGAGGAGAGAGGGGGGCGCGTAGGAGGGGAGAGAGGAGGGGAGGCGCATGCGCAGTGAGGGTGTGGTTGCCGCGGGGAGGGATACCTAGAGGAGAGAGAGGGGGAGAGGAGGTTTTTATTTTTTATTTTTTTTCAAAGGTTTGCGCATGCGCAGTAAGGGTGGTCACGCCGGCACACCACCACCACCACCACCACCACCACCGGATTAAGCTTCGCCATAAGATGCTTCACATCTAAAAAACTTGGGGCACGCTTGAGCTTCGCCTTCAGGAGAAGAACTCGATAGCGTTATCGGGCCCTGTGCGCATCGCCTTGTGAATTGCTAGCCTGGCTTCGGTTCTCGGTGCATGCGGCAACCGTGTCGTAAGGAAACGAACGACTGGGCGCATAACATAGGCCGTTTCCAACTATCCTAGAATGCCCACTTCAAATACGCTTGTTATGTGCCGACTGCGCCACAATTATTCCTTTCGCGAATCACCGAAGGGCCCACTGCGCATCCGTAAGCTAACACGCGCACCTACGCAGGTGGTCACATTGTTGTTCTTTTGCTGCTGCTGATGATTAAAGATGTCTGAGCACTTTGTAATGGGCGGGCCTTTGAAACACCCACTTCTTGCTCAAATCACATGTTTTGACACCTGGCGCGATTCTACACTGCTGCCACGCAATCTTACTTGCGTTAAGGAGACTCCTTCCACTACATGTCATTCATATAGGGTATTTTTCCGAAGCAGCTTCAAGCAATGGCGTGGCTCTCTGGTAGAACACATGCTTGCCAGGCAGACGGCCTGAGTTGCATTCTGCCCTTTACCGAAGATGTTTATAATTTTTTTAAATAGCAAGATGATTTTCCGCTCACAACCAATGACTCCTACATCTATGCCGACACCTGAATTTCTGCGAAGTGAGCTCTTTAGCGCTATCATGTTAAAACGGTTGCAAACTGTGACCAGCAAGTACACGAATCCCCTTTAATTGCAAACAGAAATTTCCGGGTTTTTGATCCACGTAACGAAAATTGTTATGCCTGGTTATGTGTAATGATATCACAGAGTAAAGTTATGCTAGGCGCTGTAAAAGAAGGCTCGGACCGTGAATCAAGCGCACCAAAATATATAATTTGGAGACACGCTCTGGAATAGATAAGTACATACGGGCTTCCTTAACGTACACAGGTGGCGTTCCTGGTCATTGAGATGACGCCGTATACATGTAGTCTATATTTAGGTAATCCAGAACAATAGCGCATATTAACACGATTGAGATTCTCATTAACGCTTCAATGAGCGCCTTAGTCTTTTTCACAGGTTTTCATTTTTTAGCCTGAGAGATAGAACGGGCATAGCCGACACTCTACTCCAATATGTGCTATTTTATTTCTGGCATAACATATCTAAAGGTGCCGCGGAAAAGCGTGAAAACCACTCAAGAGCTTTCCTTTGACAGGTCCTTTTTATCATTCGGCAAATATACGTAAATGCGCCGAAACGAGTCGTTCGATATGCCCTATCATGAACAATGATACTGCGTTTGCATAGTGTCTTCTCTGCATTATGTAGGGTAAGGCGGGGCAAAATGAGACACGTGGCAAAACAAATTTTGATTTTGCCGACCTCCACAGTTAATGCAAAAAGCACTTTTCTTTGTTTCTCTATTTCATCGATAGCTGCTCTTAGTTGTCCACCTTTTTATGTGTAAAAGTTGATGATTGCTCACAGTGCTCGCGCGGGAAAAATTACGCGACTGGTGTCAGTGTGTTCGTGACCCGTCAAAAAGGGGCGAAATTCTTCCCGGCCAAATTTTCGGATCTGTGCATGAAGCTACTTCTATATTCGTACAACAACATAAGTATTTATTTTGTTACTTCATACTACTAGCTACATACCACCAAATGTTTAGTTCGTTTGGTGCCCGGGACTCAAGCGGAAAGTTTTTTTTTGAGTTCGGGCATGTGAGAGGGGAAAAACGCGACAAAAAGGCATCAAACTGCCTTAGAGAAGAGAGTGTCCTAATAAATTAACCATTTATTTACATTCATTATATATTATAGTTCCTTGTTTAGGAGGTTTTAGACATACAAGAGATTATCATATAGAGCTTCCTGGCAGGAAAACGACATGTAAAACACTCATTGCTGTTTAGGACAGGACTCACTCTATTCTCACTGCATCGAGGTTGTTCCGCGTTCCCACTGACACTCTCAAGAGGCGCATGAAAAAAATGGAAGAATCTCCAAGTCAAGCCGTTCACAAACCCGTCTTGAGATGTAGTTAATGACATTTCTCCAATAACGAAATGCAAACAACTAAAAAACGTGCTAGAAAATCCGAAAATCCGAGTTTTAAGTTCATCGCCCCACAAAGCCCGGCTGACGAAGTTGAAAGCCACGAAACGCCTGCGCTGTTCTGCATCAAAACGGCAAAAAGAGGCGAATAAGATACGTCAGAACATACTAGCCTTCAACCATTAAATAATCCAATGAAGTGCAAGCGTTCCACAAAAGACAACATCACCACAAAGAAAAACTGACGGTGTTCGATCTACAAGGAGTTTGGAGCAACACAGCACCGGCTTCTGCCTAGATTCAATGCGTGGAGTGCAAGGACTGGGCTCATGAAGACTGCGTGAGGGCCCACGGAGTGAATTTCAAGTGATTTTAATGCAAAAAAAAGTGAAGGGATGAAATTTTTTCACACTGTCTCGTTCTGCCCCGCAGGTTGGGGCAAAATCAGACATCTGGAGCATTTTTAATTTATTTTAATAATAAAGATTTGAACCATGGCAACACGGTCATATTTATTTAGCACATACCTTGTACCCAATGGAAAGCTTCTGCATTGACGTTTAATGGTAAGGAGTGAAATAAAAATATATATTCACTGTTTTCAAAGTTTTGTCGCATTTCGCCCCACCTTACCTATGTATGTATGTATGTATGTATGTATGTATGTATGTATGTATGTATGTATGTATGTATGTATGTATGTATGTATGTATGTATGTATGTATGTATGTATGTATGCATGTATGTATGTATGTATGTATGTATGTATGTATCTATGTATGTATGTATGTATGTATGTATGTATGTATGTATGTTGCACCAGTTGGCAAACCAAAAGTGAGCTCGCGTTTTCCGCATAAGTAGTGACATGGAGCACATTATGTTAGTCTTGCCCCTCTGAGCGTGCACAAGATCGGCTATATTTATTTTCGTATCAAATCTCTCAGTGGCAAAAGTGCAGGACTCTGATTTAAACTCCCATTTTATCAGAAATGATACTACATTAGCAAAATCCACCTGCCCACAAGCGTAAACCTGTTGGGATAATAATCACAGAGCTTCTTTTCGGGTAGTTTGTGTGGACAGTTAATTATCTGCTACAGGAAGAAGATAAATTATGTCGCATTTCTTTTTTTGCTACTTTCGTAACACACGAAATCTAGGCACACAATTCTTTCTTCTGAAATTAACGTTATACATGGAATAACACGCTGCACACTTCTCCGTTTATTGACCTCGATTATATAATTGTTTATTGCTTTGTTTAAAGGGGCAGCTGTTCGCTTCTTATGACACAACTTGCACTTCTAAATATATTAGGGCAGAATCATTCAGCCTCAGCTTCTGTTGTAGACTAGTTTTGTTCGCGCAAATATTGTACTACAAGTATAAAAAACGACACTCCCTTCTTCCATACATATGCACACAGCCACATAAATAGCCACTCACCTACAGTAACATAGTAGGCTATATGAAGGTAAAATATAGAGACCCGTCTTTCTCATAGTCGAGGCTAACTTTTATATCATGTTCATCTTTCAAGAGTTTACGGCGTATAGTCTTCGTAGATGCGCCAATGTGCTGACTGCATAGGGATACAAAAGGCGTACAGAAAGTGTAAAGGGAAGTTATGACAGGACGTAGGCAATGAGGAACACTGAAGAATGCAAAACCGACTTTTCGCCTTTTATTGTCTCCACAGAAGCAGGTCATTGCACTTCGACCCGAGAAATTGGTGCCTCTTTCTCGTGCCATTCGCTTACAAGCAACATGCACGCGGGTCATTTTTTAAGTACTCATTCAACGTAGCCTTCCTTCCATCACGTACATACCAATTCATACGCCCAGTCGTGCTTCAGCCTGGATGCCCTTGTAGTTTCAAATTCGCACCGTTGCTTTATACAGGAAGCGTCGCTTCCTGATCGTCAGGTTTGTCATGCACGTTCTGTTTTAGCTGCCTACGTTGTCTTCGATAAGAGCAATGTAGCTGTCGGACATGAGTGACCGTGGCTAGAGTTTCGGGTGCAGCAATGGATCAGCAGTGTGCAAGGGACGACGGCTGCTTTCGACGCCCTCGTACGGTCAATTCTGTGCACGCACTTTGTCGATGCCGCGCTCCCATGTGGACAAACAAAGATCCTGCCGTCACGTTCACTCGGAGACTGTGAAGCAAACTTGTTTTAGAGCTGGAAACCGCGTTACTGGTCGGAACTCTGGAGACACGTTTCGACTTCCAACCACAGGAGATCACTGTTACAGAATAATCAACCACTGCGAGTAGTGTTCCTGTCGTTTCGCGTGCCTTCATACAGGCAAGTGAACATTTGCGCTCTGCGAACCCTGAAGCGTAAAGCTGGCGTGACTGGTGGGAAAGCGGGTGTAGTTCAAGCCATTCCCCGAATATTTCCAGTTTCGCAAGCGTACATATACACGCACACATACAAACACAGACGCGAACACATATAAAGGATGGCATCGCCCCTAAAGTATCATGCTTGTTTAACAAATTAGGTCTGCTTTTCTACGTAACAGTGGATATAGTACAGTTTTACATTTCGGTGAACCCAGATAGAAATCCCAGTTAAGTTATTCCACTCTTGTGCTTGTTTATTTCCCTCAGAACGAGCACTCTTGTTATAAACCACACGGCTAAGAAAAAAACTGGCAGTTATATGCCAGCCGGTTAAACTAACTCAATGAGACTGATTGTGTGCAACTGATAAAATGTAGTTATTATGCCCTTTAGGAGCACTACATGTGTAGGATACTTGAGTGCTTGCAGTCTACTTAAAATTTAGCAAGTGCTCTGTTAGAATACTTGATATGACATGATCCTGCGTGGGACCCTTTTCATACGCTTTACGATATGTGATACATTGTAGGCCTGTCACACATAATCATTTGCTGAACGTATTTTCTTCAATACGGGCTATGTTTCTGGGAACATTGGCCAAATTGCAAGCAAACTGCATTATGGATCTAGCGATTTCGACTTCGTGCACACGAGTCGTAAGAAAGAGCCGAAGATGACGGCTTGAGACCTCCTGGATCATCAGCAGGCGTGATCACAACAGTTACGAGAAAATCAGGTTGCGCGTGCAAAAGAATGATGTGGTATGCTATGGCTGATCCTGCCTGGAGCTACCGACATAGCGAGAGACCCTGCCCCGCATAGTACAATGCTGAGCAGCAGGGACACCAGAGGATTTCCTGCATTATTATCCGTCATTAAATCAACCGCAACGCCACAACAGGTACATTATTTAGGGCAAATGGCAACCGATACGGATATGCTGTGCCTTTCCTACGCGCTAGTATAGCTACCTCATCTTAGAGGTCATGCGCTACCTGGAGGACATCGGACTGAATAGTCGGATACATGACGACTAAACACCTCCGGAACTAAACACGCCGCTCCCTCCTTCCTCTTTTTCTCGTCTTCTCCTGATTTTCTTCCCGCCGCTATTAACTTTACCCCAAACACCTAGAAGGGCGCCATTTAAAAACTGTACAAGTACCGTCTCTCCCTCGCCTAGTTTATTTGGGGCGAATCACCTTATGGTCTCGGTTTGTCGACGTGTCATGCGGTGGTCATGGTTCATCATAAACGGGTATGCTCCACAAAAATTGGGTAAATCCCACTACTCGCGACCGGTCCACACTATGCATATTATAAGTTAAAGGTTCGTCGTTAATGCCTCAAACATTACAGAATAAAACGTCGGTGATACGATCACAGCTCGCACGAATTTCGGGGTGATATGAATTTTTCTGTGGTGCAGGCCAAGGCCCATTGGCCTGCAGTGTGATGGAGTTCGGTTGGATGGATGGTGGAACTTTATTAAATATAGTCCTGAGAGACGCGACAAGCGCGCAGTGGGCTTCTCCCACGCTGGGACGGGCAGGCTTAGCCTGACCGCCGCATCGTGGGCTCTCTGGACGGCCCAAAGCTGATCCCCCCTTGTTGGGGCTTCTGATGGCGGAGCTCCACTTGGCTGGGTCGGCTTGTTCACTGCCCAGTAACGAGGGGGCATCGCCAGAGCATATGCTCTAAGTTAGCTACTTCCCCACAAAGGGGACACGAGCTTCTAGTGTAAGTATCCGGGTAAATTTTGTGAAATAAGGCCAGATTTGGATATGAATCAGTCTGCAGGAGTCTAAGCGTCATGGCCTGGGCTCTGTGTAGTTTTCTGTGAGGTTGCTGCTAAAAAATTTTCACCCCGTGACATTTCATACGAAGGTATGCCGCCGCGCAGGTACGAGCAGGGGCTGCCAACGCTGTTGCGTAAGACGCCACAATCACGCGCGGGCACAGGGAATCCAAGAGCGGACATGCACGTCGCGCCGCCAGTTGCCCATGAGCGGCGCGGAGGCCTTAATGCACCTTCGTTTGCCTTCACGTTTAGATTACAATTGCAGTTAACGTCGCTTTTTTCACTTTTTTTTATCAACGCGCCAACACGTGTTGCTGTGCTCGAGGTAGCGTCGTTGTGCTACGTTTACACGCGCCTGCCACGTCAATGCAATCCATGTCACAGTCAGACATCCTATGAAAGGCGGACGAGAATTGAAAGAAGAAGCCGGCGTTCTTGGCGAAGGAGCTAGGCCTCGCAAAGTCAACTCGCACGATTGTTCGGGACTCGCGCACCTGCCCGATATATACGGACGACTCCCGAATGCTCAGGAAATATCCCGATTGTCTGGGCACTGCTATAACTTTCCTGAAAAACATGCCAAACACTACTGCAATATGAAAATAATAAAATGGAGGGGAGCGGTTCTAAAATTCCCTGGCATTCATCTATCGCTAACCAAACCGCTCTTTACGTCACTTTCGCCGCAGCACTACATTGTCATGCGGAAAAAGCGTACAAAATCTTTAAAGGGACTTCTAGCTAGTACTGATCAAAACACACCTGGTTCATTACTTACACAGGCGCGCACGCGCAATATTTAGGAGTAGAAGCACGATTGTTGACGTCTAAAAACATTACTGGCAATCATTCATAGCTGTTCATGACATTGCTGCTGCCCTGAGAAACAATAAAGGAGAATGTATACCTTTTTTTGCATACTAATTTTCCATGTTTTCTGGTGATACAAATTTGAGATGATACGAATATTTTTGGTGACCCCACAAGAATCGTATCACCGAGGTTTCAGTGTATTTAACTTAGGAGTGGTGTCACAATCCTTGACGAAATTTAACAAGGCACTCAAATTTCTGATGTAAAGCAAGATACAAATACGTGGATTTCTAGGTAAAGCCATCTCATTGAAACACCACTTCTTGAAACACATCTCCAAAGTGATGATTCTTTAGTCGCAACCGGTCTACAAACAATAACGAAGGCAACAGTTAGCCTAAAAAATTGCGGACGACGTTAGTGGAGCTGATACAGCCTTCCCTACATGCTGTAGGGAACTGAAACCAGGGCATGTAGGGCAGAAGAAGAAGAAGCACTTCAGTGTGAGCTGCATTCCGACGCAGTTTTCCGAGGCCGATAGTGAAGTTTAAACAACCTTCCCTACATGCCGAGTTTCAGACTTGGCACCACTTTTGCAATAAGCGACCTCGGACAGGCCCTTCTTCTGTCTCTTCTCTCCCTGTGTCTCATTGCCCATTATCAGCGATGTTGCTGTGGGAAACGACAGCGCACACTGCATGCTTTGCCTCTCGGCAGTTTCACGTCAGTGGAGCTGAAGCACCCTTCCGTACATGCTTCGCCCCTCCACAGTTTTTCTTTCTCTTTGATTCCTTTCTTTATCTCTCACTCTCTCTATGTCACGCCTCGTCTCCCTATCCATCTTTTACGTCCTAATGCTGAAAGTCATTGTCATTTTTTCCCATTTTTTTGACAAGACATCTTGCTGGCCTTTCACAGTTTTCGTACCACGCAGTACTTCATGCATTCTGATGTAACAATGTTCACTTGAAGCTCTTGAGTTGACATAAAATTGGGTTTATCTTGGCTTCATTCGTGTATCCCAACAACGTGTCCCTGGCGCACTAGTCCTTCACGTCTCGGTGATAATACATTGTATTTCCGCTGCTGCAGCAAGCGAACAAATGATCACATTCAAGCGGCCATCGCGAAGTAATTTCAGCGGGTTGATTTATGCGTCTTCGCTAACATACGAAAAGTCTAACATCAGCCATTGCTCCGCGCCATTTCGACATAGACTGTCGCAAGAGGACCGCAAGAAAGCCGAGCGCAATACTCCGGTCATTGCTCGATTTCACAAAAGGCTTTACTTTCACTCCCACCGTGTTGGCGAAAGCGAGCGGCTGTCGACGTCAGGAAGCCTCCAATATAGCTTATAGTGCAGGAGCTGTCACAGCCACATTCTGGTTGTCGGCATTCGGGCAACGGCCTCCGTTCAATAATGTACGCTTCCAATACCACAGCAACCACAACTTGGAGCTACGAAAATAAGTGACGCCGTACGCTACAATCGCAAAATACACTCGACAAAAACAAGCATAGTAACAATGCGCTGTCCATGCCTTCATTCAACACCGTGTGCAGAGGTCGTATGGTAGGGAAGTGGAAAATTCAGAAAGACTTAAGCTAGGCGATTCGAATGCAAACGAGATTGAAATGCATATATATATATATATATATATATATATATATATATATATATATATATATATATATATATATATAGGTCGCAGGTTCGGATCCTGCCGGTGGCAAGTTATCTTTTCGTCCACTTTTCTTGCAGAGGTCGTATGGTAGGGAAGTGGAAAATTCAGAAAGACTTAAGCTAGGCGATTCGAATGCAAACGAGATTGAAATGCATATATATATATATATATATATATATATATATATATATATATATATATATATATATATATATATATATATATATATATATATATATATATATAGGTCGCAGGTTCGGATCCTGCCGGTGGCAAGTTATCTTTTCGTCCACTTTTCTTTCTTCACATTTACATTACAATTACTTGTAATAACGTCCCCTATACTTTCCTTCGTATCATTGTCTGTTAGTTCTCATTAATAATGTGTTTAACAAAAGCAAACGAGCCCTTAAGTTCACACTTATTTCCTTCATTCATAACGAGGGTCTCGTTCTGGCAGACTTGTTGCCTTCAGGTGGTATGCGAGGGATTATTAGTCAGCTGCCAGCTCGTAATAAGATCACGTGCTACGTGACGCCTATACAGGCAAGAAGATTGTTCCACACTCGCCGTAATGGCAACAGGCGGCGCTGACTGACGCTCCCACGTTTAAATACACATATATACCCTATAAAGTGGACGGAGGGATGACCGCCACCGTAGCTCAGTGGTAGAGTATCGGCCGCGTTATTCGAAGGTCGCAGGTTCGGATCCTGCCGGTGGCAAGTTATCTTTTCGTCCACTTTTCTTTCTTCACATTTACATTACAATTACTTGTAATAACGTCCCCTATACTTTCCTTCGCATCATTGTCTGTTAGTTCTCATTAATAATGTGTTTAACAAAAGCAAACGAGCCCTTAAGTTCACACTTATTTCCTTCATGTATATATATATATATATATATATATATATATATATGTATCATAGTTTTAGGTACAACTATAAGAATAGTAAAATTGATTCTGAGTCAAAACACACAACACAACACAAAAGTTGGGGCGCAAAGCAGGAAACTGAAGCGGAATGAAAATTATCAAGTAGAAGTCACAGATGGCAGATGCCGGCCGTGCTTAACGTTCCCGTACTCTCTGTTCTTTGTAATAGTATTACCGTGCCCATGTGTTTATTTCTTGCACCTTGGCGGTTCCAGTTATCTATGGAAGTTTTCGCTCCTCTTGCTTTCCCAAGGGATCTCTAGGAAGTCGTAGTACGACAAGATGTTAACAAATGAAACCAAATGGTGGTCTGTGGCCACAAAAATCTACACAGCCGTTAACAAGATTGAAGCGACCGTTTACACTCCCAGTGGGCTTGACATGAAACAGGCGGTCTCAGCCAAATTGAGGGGTGGGATTAAATTAAGGAATGTGAGAACACTATTAGCGCTGGTACCATTTTTCTGCTCAAACGAAGCGCTGAGTTTCACCGCGGGATGTGCCCGGAGTAATCGTGGAAGTGAAAGCGACGACCGAAGTAGGTGGACTTTGCTCTTCCCGTAGTGTCGGCGAAGTTGGAATAGTCAAACCAATGTTTTATTTTTCTTTTTTCCGGTACTCATTCTAACGCTGATCTTTCGAGTACTGAGAAGCGTTTTGGCCAGCCGGATAAGCGATCCCTGCCAAATTGTGCCGCAGAATATCATATATATAGTGAAAACGCTGGACTGATAGCGTCCGAACGGCGACAGCAAAAGCTGTACATGCGCACGCAGCGTTACAGCAATCACAGACTAGGCAGCTCCTCCTCTTGCCTCGTGGAGAGCTGGCGATGTGGCTGCCGTGCTTGGCATTCCTCTTCTCTACAATGGGCTTTTTGCGACGCATTGTGGCGCCGTCATGCGGTGCCCACGAGAAACAATCTGGTGGGCGGCGCCGCACGGCTGCGCGCCCCCCGAATGCATTGCCGCCGTACGCATGACGCGTTTATAAGCTGACAAGCAGCGTGTGAGAACAAATAAAAAAAGGAGTACTGGCTTCTGCTTTGCGATGAATTTTATTTTTTTTCCTTTCTCCTTTGAAGCTAAGTCTTGCTTTCGTGCACTGTTGCAGGCAGGGTGGAGCAGGATATATGCTCAAAGTGAGCATTGTAGAAACGGTCAGAGATAAGATCTTTGCCGTAAGACGGCTGTCACACGAAACACAGAGAGAGCCCTGTACTGCAGAAGCGTGTGGCCTTCCCTAAGTATAGTCCACAGGACTTTAAATTGTTTACATGTTTTCGAAGCACACAAGACGGACCCGCCGCACGGCTATTCGCTCTCGGTATCTGTTTTGGCTTTGTGCATTTTTTGTTATGCTCTTCTTAGACAGGTAGGCTTTCTTTTGACACTCCGATGGTGAGAACACGTGTTTTCGCATCTGAAACATGAACAAAATACTAATACATAATGCAAAGATAAGAAAGATAGTTCCGGGAGAAAAGCAGGGAAAAACCACATTCGCGCCTTTGCAGTACCTTCTTGTCTACGCTTCTTGTGGGCATGTGTATCGTTTTGTGAATGACTGCAGACAGCCTAGTGCTGTCAATGAAGGGGATGCGCGTGCTTCTCACGGCAACCGGCCGTCGTGCACGAAAGCGTTCGGAAATGTAGGACGAGCTGCCGCGGGGTGAAAGGCAAAATTCGAAAAAAAGCCTTCCCCATCTCCCGCTAAAGGGAACCATGTGTGGATGCTAAGCAGCTGGGAGATAATTAGTTTGAGCGGTAGGAACGTCGCCGCTCTCATTTCACTGCAGTGGTCCGGGCGCTCATCGCGGCGCTGCACAGGAGAGAGAATGAGGCGCGCGCGCTCCGTCATTTTCATGCCGCGAAACTACCGTGGCGCCCCCCAGAGGAGTATGCAGCTGTCACACCACCTGTCGTGCGCGTCGCTCCGTAGATTATTCCTAGAGGAAAGGACGGGGGGGGAACCGTAGGAGAGGAGAGAGTGGGGGGAGGGGACGTGTACGCGCTGTGGGGGGTGTGGGACGTGGGAGCCGTTCCGTAAGTAGAGGATTCCTAGAGAAGAAAGGGGGGAGAGGAGGCGCATGGACTGTGGGGATGTGGGACGCCCGGAGCCGCTCCGTAGAGTAGATGATTCCTAGAGGAGAGAGGGGGGAGAGGACGTGCATGCGCTGTGGGGATGTGGGACGCGGGCGCCGCTCCGTAGAGTAGATGATTCCTAGAGTAGAGTAAGGGGGGTGAGCGTTGGATAGCATAGGGGAGGGGATGCGCATGCGCTGTGGGGGGGGTGTGGGACGCGGGGGGCCGCTTCGTAGAGTAGAGGATTCCTAGAGGAGAGAAAGGGGGGTGAGCGTAGGAGAGAGAGCGGGAGGGGGACGCGTATGCGCTGTGCTGGTGTGGGACGCGGGAAGCCTCCTCCAAACACATGCAAGCAAGATTAAGGAATGGGGTCCGGAGCAAAATTCCCAGAATTTCGCTCCGGTTAAGGTGACCATGTCTAGAGCGAAGAAAAGCATGTTCAATCTTTGTGATACGAATAATTTGCAGCAACTCGCGAGAAACATAGATAAGAGTGCTTGTGGGTCTTTGTCAATTTTTTTCAATGCTAAGACGCACAAACCTAGTGTTCCTTTGAGAGCGATCGTGAGTGAACGCGGTACTTGGCAATTACATGTTAGTAGATTCCTTTTGAAGTGCTTGAAACAGCTGAAACTGCGTGATCCTTTTCGTGTGGGCAACTCCGATGAAATATGTCGGTTCCTTCATGATAATCAGAGAATTGGCTACGCCTTTTCTGTAGATATTGAAGAGCTGTTTTACTCTGTGCCACATGATGATCTCTTCTGTACGGTTAAGAAATGTGTTGAGTATAATGGGGAAGTACAGTTTCAAAATGCCGCGGGTATAAGTGTAGATTGCTTTTTAGTTTTACTTGATGCTTACCTTAAGAATACCTTTATCACCTTTGACAACCGTTTGTATCTTCAAAAGAAGGGCATTTGTATTGGGTCGTGCGTAGCACTTTTACTCTGTGACATTTTCCTATCGGAAGTAGATCAGAACATTGACAACTGCCTCATGGGCACGCCTGTTTTAAAGGTTTTTAGATATGTCGATGACTTTTTAATTGTGATGAACCACGCGTGTTCTTTTAATGTTTCCGAGGTCGACAAGGTTTTAGATGTTTTTAAAGCTAATGGTGAAGGCCTCACTTTTACCCATGAAAACCCCATCGAAAATAGCATACAGTTTTTAGATTTGAGAGTAACTTTTTCAGAGGATCACGTGTGCTGGTGCTATTTACCAAGAGCAAAAAAAGAACTGTTGCCGTACGAGTCTGCCCACTCCAAGCTAGTGAAGAGGGCCATTGCCACAATGTGTCTGGGATCCTCGCTCAAAAGGTCTTGTGAGCATAAGATGCGGGACAGTTTTCTTCACCAATTGGATCGGTTATCAAAAGCCGAATTCCCTCACTCGGTCATAGCATCTGTGGCAGGTTCCCTGCACCGCAAACTAAAAGAAGGGGTGCGGGACAACGCGGCTACAGCTGGTGAGCGGAGCAGCTAACGGCTGGTAGTTGTGCCTTACTTGCATAAGGTGAGCCACAATTTGAAAAAGGTGGCTCACAGGTACGATGTACCTGTGGTTTTTTCCGCACCTAACAAGCTGGCCTAGTTGTGCCCCCCGCATTTTGGGCGCCTGAAAGTCGGGCTGCCAGGTCAAGCATGCCACCCCATACACTAGGTGTGCTACGGGGGTGGTGTATGAACTACCACTAACTTGTGGGAAGTCTTATGTGGGACAAACGGGCAGATGTGTTAATGACCGTATGAGGGAACATGCAAACAATCTAAAGAAGGATACTACTGCGCACCTTTCGGCGCATTGTAAGACCTGCTCTTGTGTGCCGGGATTTAGTGACGTGAGGATTCTGGGCAGAAGCCATGATAAAACAGCGCGTGAACTTCTCGAGGCTTTCTACATCAAAGAGAAGAATGATGATTGCGTCAGTCAGACGTCGGTCTTTCTGTACAATGCGGAACATAATTTTTTAAAATCTTTGATATGATACACCCCCCTATGGTTTGTGATGTTGCGTCTGCGCATTGGGATGCTTAAATATGTGTGCCACATTCTTGTAGTCTTCATTAAAGTTGTGAGTAGCGCCTGTCCCGTCGGTTTGTGTTTCTTACTTTGTGGTGTGTGTTTTATTGCGCTCCATTATGTCACTCAGCAAGCACAAACTCGCCCAACAACACGCCCTGCTGTAAAAAGAGCGCTTGACTAGGCGACACTGTTGCAGGACACCATGACAAGGGCAATTGAGTGCGGCGGTATTGTAACGTTTTCCGCAACAAATACCCTGTCCTCGGCTTCACGAGCGTTAAATAACGAAGCGTCGCAAAACACTTCAAATGCCACTTCAGCGCGAGAACAGTCGGTGACGGCCTTATTAGCGGAGAGAAAGTCCCAGCACAAGATGATGTCTCGGGAACAAGAATGCGGGACTTAAGATTCGACGACGTACAGGAGGATGCAGAGCCTGACGTGATGCGGTCTGCGCTGGCTCTACGAAGAGATAATCTTGACAGCGGCGTCGTAACTTTTTTAAAGTTTGGCACTAATTACTGAAACTGCGCACCTGTATCGACAAGGGCAAGTGTAGCGACGCGCTCCACATACACGTCAATAACGTTCGTTGGTGAAGGCAGGCTTTGGTCTTTTCGAGGGTGACGCAGTTCCTGCCTCTGGAACGGCGGAAATCAGTTTTCCTGCTCTGGCGTAGAAGAACGACGGCAAATCGGCTATAGCTAGCGGCGTCGAGGTGATGGCGAGCGGCGGTCGGCAGGAGGGCGATTGTCAGTATATGAAGACATCTGGTCAGGGTTCCGAGATGCTGAGAACGATGGCCGCGGTACTACATGCGCGTCAGGTTCGAAGCTCTGGTGGTAGGGACGTACTCGACCACGACAATATCGCGCGACGTGGCCAGGAAGCCCACGCGCAAAGCATATTGGCCTGTTGTCAAAAGTGCGCCCTTGTCCGCTTCCCTGAGGTACATTGCCTGGTCGAGGCGCGAAGTTGGTTGCTGTGGTCCAGGGCTACACTAGTACACTAACTTTGAATTGTTAATTCCCGAGTCATAGTCCCGTCATCCCATCTAATGGCCAAAGTCAGCAAATGAAATGGGAACGACCGTAAGTTGCACGTTGTATTGAATGAGCATCTTGCTTTTAAAGTACTCACACGTATGTATATATATATATATATATATATATATATATATATATATATATATATATATATATATATATATCATGCATCGTTTTTCAGTCATTAGCTCAGAAGAATGAAACTGAACATTTCTTGTACCTGTTGCTACAGTGTTAATCATGATTTAGTGGAGAATGATGCATTGCTTGATGCGGTGCTATTATTCTGATGAAAACTGTTCGTGAACATGTCCTGTGCGCACTACTGAGTTCATCATAAACAGTATAAGAAAGGATTAGTGTACGCATACTTTTTCTTTCTTTTTGCTTTTGCGCATGCATCCACAAGACCAGTTTACATCTTTTGAAGCGGTGTGTGTTTTGTAGCCTTGTCAACGCGGGCTACCACTTGCCTCACGAGTCATGCGAGTGACAATAAAAAGTACACGTTCATTCTTCATTTCGAAATGATAGCATGTACAACTTTATTTTTTTTTCAGCCTTTTCTTCTGTTGCGAAATGGCGTTCGGTATAGGCTATGTACTGTAACGCCTCATCGTTTTCACAGTTTGTTGAATGTGACGTAAACGATAATGTGTTACCGCTGAGCCAACGAACGTGTTTATAGATTTTATTGCTCGTCCAGATCGGCGATCTTTCGGATATTTTTGATATCTCTTGAATTGGAATGTTTTTTTTCTAGTCCGTTTCATCACTGGCACCAATATTGGCTGTTTTTGTTCGTAGTGTATTTGACCGTAAAATGAAAACAGTTTGGTGGGGCAGCGTTTCTCATCATCGCGAGCGAACGTGCCGAGAATAAAAGTTCGCCGTATAAGGCGCGTGGGCTTGAGTAAAAAATGGCCCCGGCGCCTTTGTTGGCTTTGAATGACCTCGCTTATTCGGCACGTTCGAAGCGAGCGAGGTATCAATGTGATACTTTTCCCTTTCTCTTAGCAACGTTTTTCGCAGATAGGTTCAGCAATATATTGATCTAGACATTGTAGTATTCTTCTTTTTCCAGCTGCGCGACTCTGCACTATATATATATATGATTTTGAGAACTAAGACAAACATTTATGACGACCATCACGTGCTGGAGCCAAGAAATTACATCGGAGCCATACGACGAGGATAAAATTGCAATGGTTGGTCTCCGAAGAGACCACAGGGGTCTGTCATCTCAATTTCGCTCTTCTTGGAAGCCTTATTTATTGCGCCCGTTGTTGACATTCCCCTCCACCGCTCCTACACTATGTATCTGAAGTTCGATGCAGAACTGTGGAAACTGGCATTTCATTCAGCTTACGCCTGTAGAGTTCCTGATGTGCGTGCTGGATAACAGCCATTTCTCACTGAAGGGCTACAATCCTGCAACAGTTAAACACAGTTCGCCAACATACTGAATAAAGCGCCAGTCATTCCAGTGGCCTAATGCATTTGTTCGTTCAGCTTGTTCCAGGAGTCATACGCAACATAACGACACTGCACGATACAAGCGAAAGTGTGTTAGAGCGTCGCGAAAAGAGAAAGTGGTGTCGCAGGTTAGGAGATGAAGTTGATGGCAGAGTGTAAACGGAAAAGTATCTGGGATGTCAGTTAGAGGACGTCGGGCCAGAGAAAAAATCGCGGAGCTTAGCTCGACGTCCTACGTCCCACACACTCCTGCGACTTCTTGGAGGTCCATCGCGCAGAACGCCGGAAATTGCGCCATTAGTTCCAAATCGTGGGACCACAACGTGATAAACATCTGCGGGTAAAAGTTAGGAGCGTTATATGCGACGTCGCGTTGCAGCTTAAGATTGGAATTGGCACCTTCCGCTGCTGACCTTAGATGACATGCGTAAGACTCCCCGAAGTAATGCCAGCGGCTTACACTGCGTCTAAGTCCGGCGGTACAGAAAGGCAGATCACATTTTGAGGACAAAAATGATGACAGCGTCCTAGGACTTATATTTGGGAGAAGTTTCTGACATCCACTTATTCATATGGGGATAAGACGCAAACATGGAGACAAGACGCCCACATGATGTCTAAACTGCTGTCGCGGCAATAGCTTCTATAGGAGGACGGACACACAAGTCACTGTTCTTTTGACATTAACCTTGCGTCAGAGATTTAAAAGAAAATCATTGGGCTCTGGTAGGGTTACACAGGACTAGAGTACTTGAACAGGAGTTCCATTTTTTGTGCTTTATATATTATACTTGAAACAACCACAAAATAACGTTTTCTTCTATCAAGTTCTATACAAGTGACAGTGAATCAGGCAGATCAGACGCACATAAAAACGAAGGAGTGTATAAGTACGAAGTACAGAGTCGAATCGCAGAGTCCATTTATCATCATCGCAGATCCGCCGCAGACTTCACTTGTGCAGGCGCTTAAGCGTGGAAGACCCCGCAAATGTGCCTGAGGCAAAGAACATCTTGCAAGCGTGTCCAATGATGGTCGTCAACAACGAGACACCTATCTCGTAGAAACCACGTGAAAGAGTAAAGATAGTGGCCC
>JALIZH010017091.1:0-110915 GCA_030522465.1 Rhipicephalus appendiculatus | reverse complement strand
GTTACGCCATCAAATGCCTTCTATAGGTCGAACCATGGAAGGACCTTTTAGATGTGAAGCATCTTATGGCGAAGCTTAATCCGGTGGTGGTGGTGGTGGTGTGCCGCGTGGCCTCCCTTACTGCGCATGCGCAAACACTTTCAAAAAAAATTTAAAAAAAACCTCCTCTCCCTCTTTCTCTCCTCTAGGCATCCCTCCCCGCGGCAACCACACCCTCACTGCGCATGCGCCTCACCTCCTCTCTCCCCTTTTTTTCTCCCCTCCTACGCTCCCCCCCCTCTCTCCTCTAGGCATCCCTGCCCGCGGCGTCCACGCTCCCACTGCGCATGCGCGTCCCCCCTCTCTCTCTTCTCCTACGCGAGTTTTGTTTGTTATCCCGTCTAGTCCAGGTGCTGATTTAATACAGAGCTTTTACAGGGCTTCCCTGACTTTTGCCTCACCGATTTCGTTGTCTAAATTGTCATTTGCTAACCCGGCGTAATCAGGGTGTGTGACGGCAATCACTTGCGAGATGTATGTTTTCTCAATTACTTTGAGGAAATCCTTCTCTGACCCTCGGTACGTTTGTATTAAGGTATTAATATGGTGCCTTTGTGCCGACTTGGTGCCGCCAGGGTTTAACAAATATCTAAGGACGTTTTACCTTTTTGCCATTCCTATTTGACTGTCCATGTCGCTGCATTTTTTCCTCCCACTGTCGTCTGCATATCTGCTGAGTGTACTGCTCTATATCCCTGTTCAATTTAGCTATCCTTCTACGAAGCGTCCGGTTTTGTCTTTGTTTTTTTCCACCTCCGTTGTCACCCTTCTTTAGCTTCCCATATGTGTAGAAGCTTATTTTCCGCACTCTCTAACTGCGCTTCAGGCAGCACCGTTTGGGTAGCTGCCGCCACGTCTCGCTTTAATTTTTCGGTCCATTCCTCAATACCCTGTGTCGTTTCGTCGGCCTCCTCTCTTATGCTCCTAAATTTGTCCCAGTCGACAATTTTAAATTGTCTGCCTTTTAAATGCGAATGCATTTCTTAGTCGGGCTATGTCAGGTGCATCCGGCGGCGTCCGCGGAGGAGGAGGAGGAGGATAGGTTGAGGAGGTGTCCGCGCGCCGGCAGGTGTTATCTCTCCGCTCTCACTCCCTCTCCCATAGCAACAGCTGCGGGCGCGCGCGCTTATCCTCGCCCCTAGCAACCGAAGCATGTGGTGCGAGAGAGTGTAGGAGAGGGTAGGTGCAGTGCTTCACCACTCCTTCTCTCGCCGTTCGCTCTCTCTCCTCCCTGCGCCCCACTCTCCTGTCCGCTCGCGCCTCACTCTCGACCGTTCGTTGGCTGGGCGCCTCTCAAGGCGATGGCAGAAGTCGGTGTCGGCGCAAGAAATGCATTCGCATTTCCTCACGATTCCCTTCGGGGGAGGTGGCGGCATTTTTTCTTGCGCGGCCCTGCTCTCACCGTTATTTCAAGCATAGCATGATCGCTTCCCAAGTCGTGATGCGTATTTGTTCACTGCGTGTTCGTTATGTTCTTGGTGAATGTCAAATCTGGCGCACTATCCACGCAAACGCTGGTACCTGTTCTCGTAGGAATAGATGGATCGGTCACGAGCGTCAGGCCTTGCTGTTGCGCGTCCAGCCAGAGGTTCCCGCTTTTCTGGGTTTCGATTCTGTATCCTCATGACCCGTGCGGGGTGCTGAAACCACCTCCGATCACCACCACTCGGTTGCCCGTTATGGCTACCGTTTTTAGATGTGAAGCATCTTATGGCGAAGCTTAATCCGGTGGTGGTGGTGGTGTGCCGGCGTGACCACCCTCACTGCGCATGCGCCTCCCCTCCTCTCCTACGTTCCCCCTCTCTCCTCTAGGCATCCCCTGCCCGCGGCGTCCATACTCCCACTGCGCATGCGCGTCCCCCCCTCTCTCTCCTCTCCTACGCTCCCCCTCTCTCCTATAGGCATACCTGCCCGCGGCGTCCACACTCCCGACTGCGCATGCGCGTTCCGCCCCTCTCTCTCTCCCCCCCTCTCTCGCCTCGCGACGCCGACGCAGGCAGCGTCTGCTAGCGAGTTTCTTGGTTGAAAAAACCGACTGCTCGCGCTGCACAACCGTTCACTGGCCACCCCGTATATATGGCAATGGATCTTGACCTCCAAGGTGGTGCCGGTGGGAGATGTCTCCTGTGCGTTGTTGAACAATAAAAATTCGCAGCGTGCGCGTTAACTAAAAGAGGACTGCGGGTCTCTGTGTCCAGTCGGAGTCTTCTGTCTCTCATTGCCCATTAGCAGCGATTGGCATGTTCCAGTAGGGAAACACCGCTTCATCACTGCGTGCTTTGCGCCTCCCCAGTTTTCTGTCCTGCGCAACTCTGCGATGAGCACCAGCGTCAACGCCACCGCCAATGTAAGCGTTAGCGCCCCGCTGCTTCACATCTACACATGGTTCCCTTTAGCGGGAGATGGTGTAATTTTCTAAACAGCGTGCGAAATTTATGCTGGCTGTATTTTGGGACTGCTGTAAATATTTAATACAGAGAGACTCTCCGCCGTTTTCAGCATGGGTATGAGTTCGAGGAGAATGTGATCTATTGCCTTAATTTCTTTGTCTTGTTACACGACCGCGTGATTTCGCTTAACCAACATCGCTGACGCCTTTGTCTCCCCATCGGTACTGCCAAATCACCTGTATTGCAAAATTTGGCCAGCCCGCGTGTTTCCTGCACACTTTATAATGTCCGGGCTGTTTTGTGGCCTTAAGGTTCTGCAAAATGTATTGTTTTCGATCGTATCCTCGACAATTCTATTGCCAAATCGTGTATCTATTTCGTCTGTCCATGGCGGCGTTACAGGTATTCCGATCTCTTGGTGGGCATTGGAGTCTTAGTGTAAGGCTTGATAAATGTCTTAGCCGGTGACCCTCCGCGGGTCTGCGGTCCCCATATTGCTAGCTTCGCGTCAAAATCAGCCATCATTTGTCGCACTTGCTGCAATATCGTCTTGCCTAGAGCCTCAAAATTTGCCTCTATCTTTGCATCAAATCTCACTTCTTGTTCCAATTTAGTTTCAAATTTCGTTTGAGTCTGTTGATCTTGGCTTCGATGTGCTTTGCGCATTCCCCCTGTCCTTTTCGTAGCATCCTCGCTGGCTTGGGTTTTTGCAGGGGAAAGCTGTATATGGCTAGGCGAAAAGAAAAAATTACACCATCTCCCGCTAAAGGGAACCATGTGTAGATGTGAAGCAGCGGGCGCTAACGCTTACACTGGCGGCGGCGTTGACGCTGGCGCTCATCGGAGCGTTGCGCAGGAGAGAAAACTGGGGAGGCGCAAAGCACGCAGTGATGGAGCGGTGTTTTCTACTGGAACATGCCAATCGCTGCTAATGGGCAATGAGAGACAGAAGACTCCGACTGGACACAGAGACCCGCAGTCCGCTTTTAGTTCACGCGCACGCTGCGAAAATTTTTATTGTTCAACAACGCACAGGAGAAATCTCCCTCCGGCACCAGCATGGAGGTCAAGATCCATTGCCATATATACGGGGTGGCCAGTGAACGGTTGTGCAGCGCGAGCAGTCGGTTTTGTCAACCAAGAAACTCGCTAGCAGACGCTGCCTGCGTCGGCCTCGCGAGGCGAGAGAGGGCGGGGGGGAGCGTAGGAGAGGAGAGAGAGGGGGGGACGCGCATGCGCAGTGGGAGTGTGGGCGCCGCGGGCAGGGATGCCTAGAGGGGAGAGCGTAGGAGAGAGAGGGGGGGGACGCGCATGCGCAGTGGGAGTGTGGACGCCGTGGGCTGGGATGCCTAGAGGAGAGAGGGGGAGCGTAGAAGGAGAGAGGAGGGAAGGCGCATGCGCAGTGAGGGTGTGGTTGCCGCGGGGGAGGGATGCCTAGAGGAGAGAGAGAGGGGGGAGAGGAGGTTTTTATTTTCTGAAAGGGTTTGCGCATGCGCAGTAAGGGTGGTCACGCCGCACACCACCACCGGATTAAGCTTCGCCATAAGATGCTTCACATCTACAACCATTCGCCACAAGTATCGATGACGGTCTCCATTGGCTGCGCCGTCAGTTACGTCGTTGTCTACTTCGCACCCACGCGCGCGCGCCATCGGCAGTGCTGTTAGTCACACCATTCTCGGCGTCGTACCCAAGCACGCGTGCCATTGGCTGTGCCGCCAGTGACGTCGTTCATCCTTTCGCAGCCATGCCGCCGAGCCCGCGCGCAGCAGTTTCAACTTACAACTTCCACATGGGGAGGGCACGGATCGTACGAACGCCCGAACAGCAGACAACTTTCCAAGAACAGCGCTGACAGCTGATACGTGAGAGAATTCCTCTTCGCCGGGCCGATGCAGCAGTCGGGACACAAGAACACGCCCGGCTGGCGAAGCGCAAACTGCAACTTCGCACCGATGATCTGGCAGCCTTCCGCGCTGAATGGAAGCGACAACGGCGAGTCGAGGAAGCGGCGTTGCGGGCAGAGCAGCGTCAACATGGCAATGACGGGAACGCGTTCGCAGGGGCCAACGCCCGCTTCCGGCGGCAGTTTCTCGAGCAGCACTTTGGCTTCGGCTGCGACGTGTAAAACCGCCTGCGGCCGCGTGTTTCAGCTTCGCTGGTTAACTATCTGTATGGAGTGCTTGGGCGCTTATTATTGCGATAGCAATTATATGGACACTCGCGGCTGGTTTTCGCCGTCGGCGTCGGCGTCATTTGCCGTATATGTATATTTATATGTATATATATAACCGGGCCCGCCCGTCGTTCGTGAGCGTGAAAAGACGCGAGGGGGGGGGGTCCCTCGAGCGACCTTCGATTTTACGAGCGGAGGCGCGCGCGTTATCTCCCCTTCTTGGCGGCCGACAGCGGGCGGGGGGGGGGGGGGGGGGCGACGTTCGATTTTACGAGCGCGGGCGCGGGCGCGCGCTTTATCTCCCCTTCTCATCTCCCCTTCTCGGCGGCCGGGCCGGCGTACCCTTCTACGTGCTGTGCTTTCAACGCGAAGAGAATTCTCTTAAACAAGCGTTTTCTAGAGTTGCGTGAGATCGGATCCAAAAAGAGTTAGCTGCCAGCCTCACTTCGTATAACATTACAATTTTTTGCTATCGCATTCATTGCTTCACCCTTGCGGTGAAACTGTGACTTTTTTTTACACAGTTTTAATCGGAGCGTTCACTGTGTTACGTTTAATGAGGATGGAGGCTGCTACCTTTTCTTGCATTGCTGCGCCTTTTTCCTCCACTATAACTCGCGAGGTTTCCTCGTTGCCTGTAACTCTGCCGCTTTTTTAAAAGGCGATTTTCTTGCCCGAGTTTTGTAATTTCATTCATAAATTTAATACATGCTCTGCCTGATCTCCGCCAATTCGTTCTCTAGAGCCTCATCTCTATATTGAAAAGCATCCTCTGCCTAGCCCGGGAAGCCACGTCCGCCCAGCTCACCTGGAAGGGTCCCACGGTGCCGCTCACGCCGCTTGGTCCTTTTGGGCTTTGGGATACTCCGCCCCCCTGTGCTCGGCGAGACCCGGCATGGCTGGTCTTAGGTCTAGACCTCAGTATGAACCTTAATCTGGATCTCGACTCAGATCTTGTTGTGTTATTGGAAGTCGAGAAGCCTTTTTCCCTTGCTTGCAGGTGGGAAATGCTTCCGGTCCGGATCCATCCCGCGTCCGATGTTCCGGCTATTGTCTCCAGTCATCTCGTGCTTGCCTGTACAGTGATTCCGCTTCCCTCTCGTAGTACATCGCTTTTTCTTCCTCTCGTCGGGATCGCTCCTAGCGGCATCTCTTTACCAGGTACGGTACTTTGTAACTGGCCCTGCGATGGCTATCCGCCGTAGAGTGGTGTTTGCGGCACAGCTGGCACTTGGCTTCGCACTCGTGCTCTAGCGACGGGTTCACCGTTCCGCAGCCTCTACATAATCTGGTGTTCGGGCTCGGGCAGACATCGGTTCTGTTACCGAGACGTCCACACTAATAGCAGACGTCTGTTTTCTTTCGGTATAGTGAGCACTTGACCAGTGCCCTTTCGTATCTCACGTAATTTAGGGCGTGATGTCCGTCGAAAAGTATGATGCCGTTCGTGGTGTTTCGAATCCTTTTGCCATGACGACTGTCGGATTCCTTTGTTTTACTGGCATCGCCACTGTCTTTTCAGGAGACACTTCGTGCGTTACTCCTCGAATCACCCCTTTAAGATGTATCTTCCAGAGCCGAATCGTACGCGTTGGCTTCGAACTCCTTGTCCCTAATCCTCAGTCTAGCGATGGTTATGTATTTTTCGGCGCGCTCCTCCAATGGCGTGCTGACTACTAGAATGTTCTGCTTATAGTTGGAACATTCCGTGTCGCCTTCCGCTTCCTTCCTGGGTATTTCCCCGGCGTTGGCGACGCAGCATTCTAGGCGATTGCTCCCGTAGTCAGTGACCTTGTAGTAACCGTCATGAGGGCGCACAATTATTCTGTAATCTTGCTTCCGCAAACTGGGCATCCTACTCGCCGCCATGATCTGTCTTGCTCTGTGTCTCTTGCTCCACCTGCTATTGACCGCGTTCTCGCTTGAGAAGCGCGTTGCTTGGTCCTTGGCTCCATGCAATTTGGTTCCCTTGTTGGCCTGTCGTCTTCACTTCACAACGCGCCAACCTGCTTCGCCCTCTCATTCTCTTGTTTCGTGATATCCTCGCCTTCCACCGTCATCGCTGCCATCCTGTGGCATTAACCCGAGAAAAAGGCAGCCATGAGGGGGCTCAAGATGCCAGCCTCCCTTGGGTTAGGCCAAGCGCTCCATGCACAGCGGCGGGAGGCAACGGCGTCGTGCGTTCCATGGCGTCACAGAAAAGCGAGCAATGTGTCGAAAATAAACCGTTCACCTACTTGAGAGTTGTATCACGGCGTTCTGTGGAACTTCCGCTTTCTTCACGATAATAAGGCCTCCGTCTATTCTTCGATTTCACGCCGAGAATCACTCAAAATCTGCGGAGCCGCCGCGACAACCGTGTCCGCACTCCGGGGCCCTCAGGCGTCCATCCAGAGTGGTGATGACCCATATTTATTTTTGCATAAACATATTGACTTTCAGTGCACTGCAGAAGTAGCTTCTGCAACTTCTCCGGCCCATTCTTTTGGAATAATGGCCGTTGGCATCATCAACGACTGAGATTAATTCTTCCTCTTTAAAACCACCATGGATCGATTGACATTCGTTGCGCCGAATGCCATTAGAGACAAATTGTAGTAAAACGTCCACAGCAATTGACGCAAGTACGGCGTGTAGGGAGAATTCAAAAACAGAGGACGCGCATGCGGGATGGGGGGTGTGGTCGCCGCGGGGAAGGGATGCCCAGAGGAGAGAGAGTGATGAGCGTAGGAGAGGAGGTGTGTGGAAAGGGTTCGCGCATGCGCAGTAAGGGTGGTCAGGACGCACACCACCACCACCACCCCCACCACCAGATTGCACTCGGCCTTAAGCTGCTTCGCATCTAATGCCATCTTCGCCTGGTCGTTCCGGAGCGCTCTAGAGTGCTCTCGCGAGCGCCATTGCGTTTGGCTGGTTGAAAAGGGGCGCGCGCCTCACGTTCGGCTGGTTCTTTTTCGATCGCTCTCCTCTCTCGTCGAGCGCTCTGAGCTGCTCCGAGCCCTCTGGACGGAGCAGTGAGAGCGGTGAGAGCGCGTCCGGGCACGTGCTCAAAACGCCGAGGTAACCTAGGCGACCCAGGCGGCCCGCCATTTAATCGGCTGAGCTTCGACACGGCTTCGACCAGGAACTGGATTTTCGCTGTAGTCACGTGGTTCCGCCTGCGCCGGCTTTCGTCCGGCAGTGGGTGCCACGTTCGGCTCGCGCAGTAATGCTCTGTCTCCGAGTTCGGGCCGCGCCGTATCCGTCCACCTTTGAGTCAGAGGACAGAGGCGACCAGTCGAAGATACCATAAAATGTGTGCGTTTAGGAATGAGAGGTGGTTGAAATTGCCGGAGCCTTCTACAGGGGTGTGACGGTTATTGACCCCGTGGTTTTGGGACGGGTCACGAAAAGAACGGCAAATAATAGGATTAATGATATGCGGCGTAGGGTAAATACTTCATTTTTTGCATTTTGAATATTAAATTTAGGTCTGCTTCTTGTACATAATTTGTGAGAAAGCCCGTAGACTGCGAGGGAAATATTGCTAGCTGTACTACATAAGTTTTCCGCAGAAACTCGAGGTGGTGGCTCCAACGATGCAGTCACGACTCTGTGAAGCCGCGTTCAGACTGCAGTCGCATCATTCATAAATGTCGTAACGCGTAACGGCTGTATCGTCAGTTTGCGTAGCTAGCGACCACGTATGTTCACATTGATCTTTTCGGTACGAGACGTTTTTTACGACGCCCCAATCACCACTCTGAATGTGCGTTGCGTCCTCGCTACAATTTCAGCCTAGCAAGGTTCGCGTGTTTGGCCATGGCTGGCCTGGTTGGGCTAAGGGAAGACGCTACGTGCGCTCACATTAACGCACATCGCGTCTGCGCTTTATTCCGGCAAACCAACTGCATAGACACGCTACTGCAGGGCTTTCAAGACGCCCAACAACGAAAAATAAAAAAAATTGCGCTATATTTGCCGAATCTGCCTTTCGTTTAACTAGTCGACCTTTTTTTGCTGAAAAAAAAAAAACAGCACCATTATTTTAGTCTAGCGCAGTTTGTTTTACTAATTAAGTAAAAATGAGAGCTTCAAAATGACTTCATCGCATGGCAACATAATAAAAGATGGCGATCAATGGAAAGCCGAGACACAAATGGCACAAGATCGACCTATGTGGTCATCTACCGCCAATAAACAGAATTGTGACGAGTGCAGTCTTTGTTGCTTCCATGTGGGAGCATTTTTCGTTGATGACGAGTATAGACGTGAGTGGTCATTTTGGTAATAATCTCACGTAGTTTATACTCGTGAACGGCAGGAAAGGGGGTTAACGCATCCCTGCACAGAACGTGTCAAAGATGGTTTCTTGAGGATTTCTTGAGACGCTAGGCAATGACCTCCCACTCGTCAGGACGCCGGAATGTGTCGCTTGTTCGTACCTGATCGGGCATGACAACATGGCCTTTCAAATGGCAGGAACTCTGTGGACGCAGCCTGCCATTGGGAATGGCAGGCAAGCTGCGTCCGCAGAGCTGTGCGGACGCCCAACTAAATCTGCAAAGCATCTAATGCATACGCAGTGAATCATACGTTAGTGAAATCAAATTGTACCAACTTGCACAATTGTAGGGTGAATAAAATAATCTTTTACAGCCTGTGTTCACAATGGGCTCAGTAAACTTAAGGACTTGTGACGCATGCTAAATTCCACAACTTCTACGTTTGTAAGCTCATATTGGCGACTAGTTCTCCCACAAAACGTGCCGAAAAGCCCAAAAAAGCTAGGAAGACATAGAGTGTTAGGAAGGATTGCCGCTTGTGCGAGTTAGCTCGTAAAAGTGGCTCCAACGAGGAAACCTCGCATTCTTGAGCAGCTTCTGCATAGAACAATCGGTGACTAGGCTGACCCAATTGCCCAACACACATTTTGTATGGTTAATATTCTAAGGCTTAAAAAGAAAAATCTGGTTGCGTTTTCACGCGACAGCGTTAGCAGTCCTGTGTCGCAAAACATCTGTGGGTATTGCAATGAGACCTCTTGCAGGCTTATTGTTTCGTATCGAACGGACGTTGTTCGTTAGTGAAAAATTCCAATGAGTATGAAGAACGAATATCCAGAAGAGGTTAAACAGTGGCGGGATTTACGCCCAATTTCTGAGGGTAGCTCCCGCTACAGAAAAAGAAAAAAAAACATGAGTGATCCCTCCGTCATTCGATCGGTGGTTTAACACGAAAGGGAACAGTGTCCTAACAGAAGTACTTTAGTCTTTATTTTGCATTGATTTATGTTAGCTTGCCGAATATAGATTGGTGTTCGGCAGCTACAGCACAGTTCTACGTGGATGCAACAGCGTTGAAGCCAAGTGGCACATCTCCATCCCAATGACTAACGCTATTGATCATTAATAATTTAATATCTGTGGTTTTACGTCCCAAAACCACGGTATGATTATGAGAGACGCCGTAGTGGAGGGCTCCGGAAATTTCGACCATCTGGTGCTCTTTAACGTGCACTGACATCGCACAGCACACGGGGCTCTGGTATTTCGGCTCCATCGAAATGCGACCACCGCGGCCGGGATCGAACCCGCGACCTTCGGTTCAGCAGCCGAGCACCTTAACCACTGCTCCACCGCGGCGGACACTATTGATCATGATTTAACCAATGCGGTAGTAGAAGTAGTTAACCTAAACCTAGGTACAGTTTATTGTGGACGCCGCGCAAAGTTGGCATCAAAAAATCATATAATTAACTCTGGTACTTGATATGCACTCATTCAAAACGTCCTCCTTTGAGGAGAGAAACGCCTTGGTGTGCATTCCCCAGTAATTTGGTAGTCTATGACTTCTTTCAAAGCCAAGGTGTTCTAGCTCAGCACAGAATATCGTGACCCGAAATTATCATCGTCATGGTTGCCGACTTGTCCGGCGTATAGCAAAGGGCAAGTACAAAGCGAGGGAGAGTTGTGAGGCTGAGAATGAGGAGGAGGAGGAGGGGATAAAAAGGAATGTGGGATAGAAAGAGAGGGTCAGAAAGAAGGAAAGTTGTCAGGAGAAAACCTCGGCGAAAAAATATTCATACTGAGGAGGCGGGATTCGAACTCTTGTTCTCACGATACGACATCGGGTGTCTTAACCACTCGGTTATCCATGTACGCCTGCAGAACATAGCATAGCCTTGTATAGTATCGTATAGAAGAAGGTAGAAAAGGGAAGTGAGCGTGAGGGGGGAGAAAAAGGTCGAAGGGAAAGAGTAAAGCACAACATACAAAGAATAAGAAAGAGATAAATAGCGAGAGAAAGGAAATGCAGAAAGAGAAAGGAAGAAATAGAGAGAGAAAAAAATGAATGAAGCGACAAATAAAGGTACAGTGAGACAAGGAACGGAAATAAAGATAGTAATAGAAAGAAAAAGAGAAAGAAATAAATATACGCATAGACAAAAAAAAAGAGTGAAAAAGCAAGGAGAAGAGAGAAAAAGAGAGGGAGAAAGAAAGAGAAAGCTAAAGAGAAAGAAGAGACTTCGCCCAGCTCGACAGAGAAATGTACAGATAAAGAGAAATAGGTTCCCCCAGCGCGCAGCGAGGGGCCGATGATTAAACGTGCTTAAACGCTTAAAATACGTTGGGTGCGCTAAGAAATGCTTCGTATTTAATAGCAGCTTTAGGTAACAACTGAGTAAGCATCCCATCGCTCCCCTGAACAGAAAAGAAATGCCATTTCTGCATGCCACATAACTACTCTTGATTATGTCACTGTGATTCATTTTCGATTGCAGTGCTCTTAATATGTTTTTATCTGACCAGCAGAAAAAAAAAGGGAAAAAAATAGTACGACATGAAACCGCGTTGTCACTGCGCATGGCAGGCACTATAGCGAATTAGTGTCGTGTAGGTAACCTATATAGGTGCTTTCATGGTCAAATAGGCCCACGTGTTAAAAGTTAGCGCTCGTGTTGTGTTCTTCCTGCGTCCCTGTCCTTCAATACCTTTACAGTGACTACAGCGCGTATATTTATATCTTAGGGTTAATGTAGCTGAGCGTAATAGCCTTCATAGAGCGAGGAAGCACACAGGCATATGCGCACCCAGCAGGGGTGTTTAAACACATTTTATTTGCTGGGAACGAAGGTTGGCGGAGGAGGGGGGGAGGGTCTCGGCCCCTTATATATATTCGCGCCTGCGTTTGTATGTCAGTGAGTTTCTATGTCTGCGTGTCTGCGTATATTTATATCTTAGGGTTAATGTAGCTGAGCGTAATAGCCTTCATAGAGCGAGGAAGCACACAGGCATATGCGCACGCAGCAGGGGCGTTTAAACACATTTTATTTGCTGGGAACGAAGGTTGGCGGGGGAGGGGGGGGGGGGAGGGTCTCCGCCCCTTATATATATTCGCGCCTGCGTTTGTATGTCAGTGAGTTTCTATGTCTGCGTGTACGCATAGAAAGTGAAACTTTAAGGCGGGGTGGTGGGGGGTTTGTTTGAACCTTCCACCAACCCCGTGATCGCCTGGCTAGCGAATGGCAAGTAGTGAGGCAGTCAAGCAGTCGAAGGTCTAGAAATAGAACATCGCCGTTTCTACAATACGACCTACTGAGTTAATACGACTGTTCATTAAAAAGGAGCGAATAAAGGTGCACAGTTGTCAGGACCGTTCGCCTAGACAGTGATAAAAGGACGGCGGGGTCTGTATTCTAAAAAAGGTGTATTTCACACTGGCAAGATGGATAACAACGTTAGCACTGTGAAGGAATACCAGATAAGCGCGTGTTATTACACATTTAAAGCAAGCAAACGCAATTGACGCAAGTACGGCGTGTAGGAAAAATTCAAAAACAGAAGAAAGGTCCATGTTTTCGGACGAAAGACAATACCCGACCCGCACTTGTGTATAGTATTGCGTTGTGTTACGCGTCTAAGCTCCAGAGCACGCACTCCATCCCCCCGGCCTTAACAATAAATATTAAGGCTTTTAAGTCCCACAACTAGTATACGATTATGAGAGACGCCGCAGTGAAGGGTACAGGAAAATTCGGCCGCCTGGTATTCCTTATCACGTGCCTAAATCTAAGCACACGGACCTGAAGGATTTTAGCCTCCATGAAAAATGCGGCTGCCGTCACCGGGATTCGATCCCTCGACCTGCGGGCCAGTAGTCAAGTATCATAGGCATTAGACCGCCGTGGCTGGCCTCCCATGGCCTTAGCGGTAGCGTTTTGATGGGGGGTTAAATGCAAATAACACCGGTGTGCTTTGACCCAGCTGCACGTTGCGAAAATTCCAGCTGGTCGAAATTAACCGGGAGACCGCCAATGCGGCGTGCTTCATATCTGTACGGTGCTTTTGGCTTGTATAGTGCACGCAATTATTAACACCACGAATCTCGATGGGTAAGCGACATTATGGTGAGCAGGGCCAAATACTGAAATATTCTTGATGTTATCCCCACCGTTTCTGTATTTAAATGTACTGCTTTGGTAGACATCAGTAACACATGGTTTTGCTTTGCTTCGTGCATTGAACTTACTTGGCCTGTCTCATTTGTACAGCAAACCTTAGGAGTCTACCGAGGTCCAGAACAAATCTCGCAGTAAATATTTACGAATACTTCACCGCATTAACAGAAGTAACATATGTATACATTCTCTCTCGCCTTGCGCAAACACGTTCTCACGATTTGGAAGGGGGTGCTTCGCAATTCTACTGACAAGCATTGAAACGATTTGCTCTTGAAATAACCTCCACACAATGTCTGAGGAATAAATCAAACTTTTGTTTATATATGGTCTAACGTAGATGCAATGAAGAAATTTGAAAAATATGGAGGGCGCTTGAACTTTTCAAGGGTAGAACGCGATAGCATAATCGGGCAGTGTGTGTGTCGCCTTCCCAATCGCTAGTCTCGCTTCGCTTCTCCGTCGACAACTAAATCGTCCCTAGCTCGCCGTTAGTATGCGAGATGGTTAATGCGTGGTGTGCGAGCGGTTAAAGGCATCACACCATGGAGCGAGGGTACGCAGATTGGAATCCCTATAGCCCCCCCCTCGAACCAAAGTTTTACATGCGAAGCATCTTATGGCGAAGCTTAATCCGGTGGTGGTGGTGTGCCGCGTGACCAGCTTTACTTCCCTCTCCTCTAGGCATCCGTCCCCGCGGTAACCCCACCCTCACTGCGCATGCGCCTCCCCTCCTACGCTCCCCCTCTCTCCTCTAGGCATCCCTGCCCGCGGCGTCCACATTCCCACTGCGCATGCGCGTCCCCCCCCCTCTCTCTCCTCTCCTACGTCCCCCCCTCTCTCCTCTAGGCATCCCTGCCCGCGGCATCCACACTCCCACTGCGCATGCGCGTCCCCCCCCCTCTCTCCTCCCCCAACGCTCCCCCCCTCTCGCCTCGCGAAGCCGACGCAGGCAGCATCTGCTAGCGAGTTTCTTGGTTGAAAAAACCGACTGCTCGCGCTGCACAACCGTTCACTGGCCACCCCGTATATATGGCACTGGATCTTGACCTGCAAGGTGGTGCAGGTGGGAGATTTCTCCTGTGCGTTGTTGAACAATAAAAATTCGCAGAGTGCGCGTTAACTAAAAGCGGACTGCGGATCTCTGTGCCCAGTCGGAGTCTTCTGTCTCTCATTGCCCATTAGCAGCGATTGGCATGTTCCAGTAGGAAACAACGCTCCATCACTGCGTGCTTTGCGCCTCCCCAGTTTTCTCTCCTGCGCAACGCTGCGATGAACGCAAACGTCAACGCCGCCGCCAGTGTAAGCGTTAGCGCCTGCTGCTTCGCATCTACACATGGTTTCCTTTAGCGGGAGATGGTGTAATTTTTTTTATTGTTTCAATATTTGCATCTACTTCGAATTATCGCTCAACGGGAACGCTGATTTTTCGCTCACATGCAACGACGCCTACGCCAACCATTGAATTTCTACGAACCGACGACTTTAACTTTCTCAAGTTAAAATGTGTACGTAGTTGCACCAATCGTGAAAGATATAGGAAGTGCGGGGCAGTTATTGGAGTGCCCTTTTGCGAAGCTGGCGTTCGAAACGTACGCCTCCTCGGTGTCCACGGCGGAAATGAAAGCTTCAATTGGAGATGTAGTGGTGCCCTCTCCCACCCTCCTTTCCTTCCTTTTCACCATGACTTCCATTTTTCACCACTCGCTATACTATATTATACACGGCTACGGTATACTTTACCCTCGCCTACTGATATCCCTTCTCCTCACCCTCACTTCCTCTCTCGCCTCCTAGCTTTACGTGGATATGCTATACAAGGCTATCTTACGCATAGTTTTGCCTGCGTGACCCCAAGCGATGGCATGAGGTGACAGCAGAGGACATGCTATGACATGAGATAACAGCCTGGAGCCCCAAGGTGTTCTGCACTTTTAAAAACTAGCCGTTGTTCCGTGTACGAATACAACCGATGAGCGAAGCTCCTTAGAAATGGGACGCATTGTCCAGGTAACCGACCAACCATAGGCACCGGGCTACCCGGCGATACAGTTTACGAGATTCGACGGTAGCGCCAGAACACACAGCCTAGCGAGTAGACGCAGAAAAATCAGGCCCGCCACTGCATAGCCTAGCGGGTAGACGCCGCAAAAGCGAGGAGGAGGAGGAGAGGGTGAGGAGAGGAAAAGACGCAATTTCTGCAGCCCTAGTTGGGAGCACGGCTCACCCTCCAGGGCACATGTGCAGTTTTTTTTAAGTGGGGGGAGGGGGTCACGGGTGATTATGGACCAGTTATGGACGCATTCAGGAAGCGTTCATTGAAAACGTGCCGAAAAGGGAGACACTTGAGCGCGTCGATGTGTTCAGCGAGCGTTTCATTTTCTTGGTATCCCTGGCGGTCGGTGCCGTCAATGATCAGGCGTCCTGCAAGAGCTCCATTGGGCCCTCTGGTCAGTGTCGGGTGCCTATCGGGCGGACGACAGGGTGAAGCAATGGTGTGGGTTCGCCGGTTTGAGCAAAGCGGGCAGAGTCGAAGAGGGAGAGGGAGACTAATCTGCCTCCGTTTCGCATGCGTTCGTATTCACGCGCTT
The DNA here is from genome assembly GCA_030522465.1 of Rhipicephalus appendiculatus. Taxonomy (NCBI): domain Eukaryota; kingdom Metazoa; phylum Arthropoda; class Arachnida; order Ixodida; family Ixodidae; genus Rhipicephalus; species Rhipicephalus appendiculatus. The sequence goes on along the minus strand of JALIZH010017091.1, from coordinate 95,279 downwards.
TGTGCATCGTGCAGGCGCCATCCGCTTTCCAGCGCTCATAAAGCTCATTTATCCTCCCGCGTGAAGGGGAGACGCCACAGTTGGCACCGTGCGAGGGAGCTTCAACGGCGACGGCGGGGTGCCAGCCTAATGAGCTTCGCTCCTAAAAAAATGTGTAGCATTAAGGAATGAGAGGTGGTAGAAATTCCTGGAGCCTTTAAAGGAGTGTGACTGGCATTCACCTCGTGGTTTTGGGACGCTTCGCAAGAAGAACGGCAAATAATAGGATTAAGGATATGCGGCGTAGGCTAAATACTTCATTTTTTGCATTTTGAATGTTAACTTTAGGACTGATTCTTCTACAACAGTTGTGCGAAAGCCCGTAGACTACCAGGAACAGATTGCTAGCTGTACTATATAATTTGAAATACGTAGCGCAAGGTTACTACTGAGAAGAGAGAAGAAGAGACAGTAGTAACCTTGCGCCACGTATTTCAAATAACTATGCACCAACTGGCCCAGCATAACGTACTGTACTATACAAGTTTTGCGCAGAAGCTCCATTAGCCGGAAGCTTCTGCTCCCTCTACAGGGAGGGACCATTCTTAAAGGAACGTCCTACATATTTTGTCTAAGTTTCACAACATGTAATAACGGAACGATGCAGCGCCTACGCTGGGAGCTGTCGCACCCTTCAACAGTGACCTCTCCTAAGAGAATGTGCTGCATATCCTGTTTAAGTATCGCAGCAAGTAAAATGGTAACAGTCGAAGTCTTCTAATCCGGCTGCGCTTCTTACGCCTAAACGTTTACCGTCACATAGCAAAGAATATCGTCTGACACGTGAGTGTTGTTCAAGATTGTGCGTCACAGTCAGTGATGTTCCGTGCAGGGAATTTTCCCTTTTTCAGGGAATTTTCGACAGTCATTTTGGACGAAAGGGAAAAAGGGAATCTTCGCGATATTGCAGGGAATTTTGAGGGGGTGGCGAAATTTTTTTTTATAACGATCAAAAGACAGTGGACATGAGGCTTTCGCATGTCGCAATCGTTTCTGGCGCATGTAGCGCGCCAAACCACAGCCTCTAAGGTTCGTTTTTAAAGACCATAGTCTTTCTTGGGATAATTCAACGCAGAAACATTGATCAGACATTGATTTGACTGACTGCTGGTTTGTGTGGCCAGCGATTCAGCTGCCCGGCGAAAGTTTAAGCCCGTGCTCAAAGCCCGCCCATCTTGATCTGGTGAATCTGTTCATACTTATGAACATTGTCAATCAAAAAGCAAATATTACGCATATTTGAGGCGCAATATCAATACGTACGTATTCGGCAGTGTGTGTGTTTATTTAGAAAATGCATAGATACGTAATACTAAACACCGCAGAGTTTATTACGCTGCGCTGACCATGCGATGGTATGAACGGAAAAGCGGATATGGTGCTGCTACCTACCAGTAGCTGTATATATATATATATATATATATATATATATATATATATATATATATATATATATATATATATATATATATATAAACTTTTTTGTGAGGGAAATATGCCGGGATTTTTGGCGATGTATGCGGGGAAAAATGCCGGAAATAGGGAATTTTCGGTTCTCGAAAAGGGAATTCTTCTGTCCAGGACGGAACATCACTGGTCACAGTAATGACATAACTGCCCGCAAACTATGGGAAGCCGTTTAATTATCTTGATGATGCAATGTTTTAAAAAGTAACACATCGATTAGCTTATTGCATAGTGATATGAGTTTTCTGCGCTGTTCTTTTTTTTTTTTGCAATATGTGGATCAACTTTGTTCGCGCTTCAGTAATAACGCGTATATATTGACGAACGATGGGGGGAAAACATCCACGCATCTCCACGAAGTGAATCATGAGGAGTGGGCGAAGCTCTGGGTGTCGTATCGGTGAGTAACCACACGTTACCCGAGCGTTGCCCAATATAATGTAATGTGAGTGACATAAAGTGAATATAGACAAGTAGATTTATTTTGCCTTCCAGTCGTCTTAGGGAATCCAAGGAAGATTTAGAATATTGCTGAAGTGGAGCATATGCCTCGAAAGTGAATCCAAGGACCCGCCATCTTACCGGTGGCAAGATGCCATTTTAATATGGGTAATTTGTTGGGACATATTGTGCTCGACGTGTGTCTTTGTGTTACAGGTCTCCTTCAGAGGCCTCATCATCTAGGCGCATTTTAGTAGAGACCAACACATCAATACTCTTCCCGATGCTTTATTTTCGCCGGGAACAGAGATCGCTTACCTTATAATTAGCCTATGTCTACGTTGAAGTCTATTGTAAAACATTTTTCTTGTGTCTCACATATGTTTCGACCATAGCCACGGTTTCATACCATGACCTCAACGAAGACAAGGCTAGGTCCTGAGGAGCTTCGCCCCTAAAACGGCGGAAAAGATATCGCTTGTTCCTCTTTCTTTAATGGTCCTTGTCTAAATTTGCGCATATCAGTTTGCCCTGTAAGTATGACCAAACTAGCCCAGCGCCAAGTTTTAAACAATTGATTCAAGTTGTGCAAAATCCGACACGACCTATTTCAGTGTCGCTATCAAGATGATGACCACTGAAAGAGTGTAGAGGCACACAACGTAGCGAAATTCCTCAGTTTGTTACAGCGGAGCTCTTAAGCTTTTCGTTATGCCGTTTCCGGTCGAAGGGTAATTATCGTTATCATTAAACAGCACGCGCTATATCCGATGTCTTGTTCGTCTTCTGCTTCACTCCCAGAAAACGTGGGCTGATTTTTCCGGCGTGGGATGGAGTTACTCTTACGGGTGAGAGAACGAGTACAAAGAAAGAAAGAAGCAGATAGAGGGAAAAAGATAGAGAGAATTCTCCGGCGAAAAAATTTTCAAGCACAGCGGTTCGAAGCCGCGTACCCACTATCTGAAGGCGAGCATCGTAACCACTCGGCTATTCAGGCACGCTAGCGGAGCATAAAATAGCCTTGTGTACATGGTCGTCGGCAGGATTTTCTCTTGGGGGGTGCAAACCAATGTTGCATTGCGGCTGGGGGAGAAGGAGAGCGTTGGTGTGGCTTGGGTGAGGGCAAGTGCTAGTGAGGCTTGAGGGGGGGCAAGTGCCCCTTTTGCACCCCCCTGCCGACGCCCATGCTTGTGTAGTTTAGCAAGGAGGTGGTAAAGGAAAGTTAAGTTAGGGCGAGGAGGTGAGATGAGAGGGTGATGGGAGGGAAATGAGGAGGGGAGAGATTAATCGTAGTTAGAAATAGGGAGGAATAAATTATATAAAATCTTGGAGCGTTGTATTTTGCTTTCACCATGCCGCAAGGAAAGGAAAGTTTGTACGCGCAACATAGGCCATTTCAAGCTATCCTAGAATGTCTACTGGGTGTACAGTTTCTGAGTGCCCACTAATCCGCAATTCTACCATTTGCAAAAGGGCGAAGTGCCCGCCACTCGCCCATAAGGTAGCACGCGCACCTGCGCGGCTGCACGCTCAATAATGGGTGGACAGCTTGAAACCACCCACTCTTTGCTCTGTTCCCTTGTTTTGACGGCTGGTGGGAGTCATTGATTCCACCACCACGCAGTATTACACGCGTTAAGGACACCGCTCCTACTACATGACATTCTTATAGAGTACTTTTACGAAGCAGTTTAAATCACTGGCGTCGCTCCATGGTAGAACACCTGCTTGCAACGCAGGCGGCCTGGGTTGGATTCTTACTTGTGCTGAAGACTTATTTATGCATATTGAAATATTGGCAGCGCAAACTGACGGGACACAGAAAGAGGACACAAACAAGCGCAGACTGAAACTTGGATTTATTCACAGAAGATAATATATACCAGAAAAAACACGAAGGGAAAGGGAAAAACAAGAGGGAAGGGTCCACCAAAATCAAGTGTCGTCCAGAAACGAATTTCGCGCACGTCTGTTTTATACACCCATCGCGACACTAAAACAAGGGAGATTGCGGAAGCCTTTTTCATTAAAAAGAATGCCGATAAGTGTCTCAGCTCTGCTTCCATATCGCTATTAGATTGTGAGATCTCGTTTCTGGACGACACTTGATTTTGGTGGACCCTTCCCTCTTGTTTTTCCCTTTCCCTTCGTGTTTTTTCTGGTATATATTATCTTCTGTGAATAAATCCAAGTTTCAGTCTGCGCTTGTTTGTGTCCTCTTTCTGTGTCCCGTCAGTTTGCGCTGCCAATATTTCAATATGAATCTATACCAACTAGCCCGCCTTACAACCCTTCTGCATCTTATTTATGCATTTGCATCTATCTCGAATTTTCGCTTAAGGACTACGCTGATTTATCGCTCACATCCAACGGCGCCGACGCCAGCGCCGTCTCTGAAATTTCTGTGAAATTAGCTCTTTAACGCTATCGCGTTTATAAAAAATATAATGAAAGACAGAAAGAGGGAGAGCATTAAAGAAAGAAAGGGAAATATATATATTTAGGAAGAGATAGAAAAAAAGAGGAGGCGAGAAATAGAGAGAAAGGGAAGGAAGCGAAGAAAGACAAAGAAAGAAAGCGAGGAAGAGAACGAATTATAGAGAGAAAGAAAGAGAAAAACAGAGACAGAAAAATACAGCCAAAAAAAAGAGAGGTGAAGAAAGAAACAAAAATAAACATAAGGAAACAAGGCCTTCATCTCCACACTTCTCTCAAGCTTGGCAACACTAGTGGAAAGCTGCCTTAATTTTTTTTTTCGTTGGTTTTTTATAGTAGCTGATAGTTGATTTACCGGCGGCGCCTTTGCTGCTTTTAACACAATATACATAACAAAAATATCAAAGGAGTAGGTATATATCAATCAACGGACATTAAAAAAAGATTTGTCAACTTTAGAACCCGTGAAATAAAATCACTGGGAAGACAGCTATAGTTCCACAAATAATATAAATTTAACGAAAGAGAGTGCGCAACTGCAAAACAGGTGCGAAGAAAACATTGATAAATTAATTTAAGTCATTTCACATGCTCAAGTTTCAGTTCATCAAAAATTACACAGTCGTTGCATTGTACGTTTAGCATAGGAATTCTTGTACCTTTTTCAAGGAAGCTAAAAGCCGTAATTTCTGTATTTTCTTTGCTTTTTTTGTATTACATGTACATTAGTTATTGCCAACAGTACTTTCTTTCTCTACCACTCAGCGCTTTCCATAGTGTCTGAGCGGTAGAAACGCCACAGTTCCCTCTAGAAAATATTGTAGGAAGCTCTGGTTTTTAGAAGTTTCCGTCTCGCTTTCGCGATACAGTGGACGATTAAGGCCCTGTGATCGCAATTCAAAGCACACAGCAAATGATTCGTTTTTGAGCGCTCCCAGAAAAGCCATTTTGTTTGGGTTAAATGGATCGCGAATGACTGCTGGCTAGGCGTCGTTTGGGCTTATTGCGACCAGCGACAGCGAAACAGACTTCCTCTGCACCTGTTCATTCACTAAAGCGACGACCCATGTTTATTTTCGTATAAAACAGACTTAGTTTTCCTACACTCTACGAAATGTCATTTGACATTCTAGTTGGCATCATGAACGAATGACATTAATTCTTCATCCTAAAACCACCACGTATCGAATGGCATTCGTTGCAAAAAATGTCAGCCAAATCTGATTATCGCAAAACGTCCAGCGTGACAAGGTATTAGTGATATCATACATAAGCATCGTCGGATTAGTCTCGAAATAACGACGCGCACACTGCCACACAATATGTGGAATCTGTTATAAAGCGATCTGTTACAACTGGTCTTATATTTAGTTCAGTAAACTTAAGGACATCTGGCCGATGCTAAATTCCACATCCCTCGCCCTTTTATGCTTAAACTGGAGACTAATATTTCTTGAAAACCACAGCGACAACCCAGGAAAAGCTGGGAAACAATTAGCGTTGTGTAGGGAAGCTTCCGTGCAAGGAAACGCGAAGGTGGCTCCAATTGCTCTACATGTAGCACAGTTCCTTCATTCTTCTGCGACAAAGCAGCTTAGCGCTCTCCGATAGTAGACGTCATACCCCGCCCCGTCAAACATTTGTCCCAACCAGATCCTCCAATATGCAACCAAGAGCTCTCACGATAGAGAAAGGGAAGCTAGGTAAATAGCGGACACTGTCATAGAGTAATGAGGCCGAATTAGAGAGGAAGGGAATCGAGAGAAGAGCTTCCCTCTGTCATCAAATGCATTGGGCCACCAAGTGGCTGCTTATGGCGCTTATGGTACTACGCAAATTTCGGTTTTGGTTCCGTGGGCGCGAAGTTTGAAATATCGGAGTGTACGTCCTAGGCTTTTTCTTTTTTTTAATTTTTCGCTATACAGCCGATATCCGAGTTACATTGCTCAACGGCGGAGGTAAGATTTTTTTGTTTATCATGAAAATGCACGAGGTTGGAAGAATTATGCACGAGTCGTCAATGCAGCTGCCCTCTAAGCAACGGAAGACGCCTTGTGGGAAATTTTTTATGCTAATAAGGGTATAAATGTTTATGCTAGCAATGCAATATTAAGTTTGAAAGAACCCTGAAAGAACGCCATCAGCACTCACCCCTCGATTGTACCCCAATTACATTGGAACCTTGTACGTTAAATATATTACACATTTATTTATGTTTCCAGCTTCTCTGTCTGCTTTCAAGAGAGAGGAAATAAAGTTGATTGATTGAGTGATTAATTGATTGATTGACCGATAAATATTGCCAAATGAGAGCTCTACGGATTGATACTTTTCAAGGAACAATAAGAAAGGTATAGCCAAATATTGAATCCCTATCGACGTCTACCTGTGAATAGACTGTTTTGGTTCTGGCAGTAATCAGTCGTAAACAGTTTGGTTTACTCCGGTACTATTTACATGGAAGAGTGCGTGCTTTATACGCCACATCTTCGGCGTCTTTTAAGGTTAAAAATAAATTGCCCAGTTAGACTTCACCAATTAGTTTTTATTCGTAAAGTTTGCCCAAAATATGTATATATGAATTGGCGCATAGTAGGAACACATGCAATCGCAATCACACATGCTTTTCACCTTGCAAAGTACACCCCGTAGATACATTTTTCACAGGACCTTTAAAAAATAACGTAAGGGCCAGGAAACGTAAAAAGCCAGAAACGGGGAACAGAAATTGAAATTAGACTACTGGCGAGAAGCCAACGCTTTTATATGAAACATTTCGCTTGAAGATAGAAAATCCGGTCTTCAAGGAATCCTGCAGCGTCGCCTGGCGCATATTCTCACGCTAGATAAGAACGAGGCGTATCTCTAGCACGTGTAGCACAATGTCGCTTTCGGCATCGTCACTGCGCGCTTATCTCCGCAACATATGCAGGACTGGTACGGCCGATGAAGGCGTTAGCTGGGGCAACTGCTCCGACACCTGCTCCACCTAGTCATTTTTGTCATCAATGACGCACGCGTTCGCACACTCGGCCACGATATCATCGACGGACAAAATGGCGGAGTGGACGACGGTAGCGTCAACGGAAAAGTAATGCCTATACGCCATGCCGTCAGCACCAACACTCTCCCTGGCAACTAACTTGACTTCTCGTGCACCGAAAGTGGCCATAGGTCGGCGAACTCACTCATGAGTCGACTCACTCAGACTCACTCAGACTCAGATCAAGCCGTGAGTCTGAGTCTGAGTGAATCCGGGTGAGCGATATTTCGGTGAGTCTGAGTCTGAGTGAGTCCGGCTGAAGAAACTTTTCCTGAGTGTGAGTCCGAGTGAGTCCGGCTCAGGAAAATTTTGGTGAGTCTGAGTCCGAGTGAGTCCAAAGCGCAAGATATATTTCTTGAGTGAGTCTGAGTGAGTTCCACTTTTTTTGCCGACCTGTGGTCCTATCCACTCATCTTCTGCATTACTATAAGCCTTGCCTGGATTCACATTTTTACTCACGTCTACTCACATCTGCTCCAAAGAAGTGTCGTTCATACACCATTTCAATATTAATTGATCAGAGGCGCGAATTACGCAGGGGGGTTCCCTAACCTCCCCCTCCGCCAACTGTTCCAGGGAAATTCTTGATAAATATATGTTATGTTGTCATCTCTTTCAATAAAAATGACCTTATACTGGTTTGCGAACACTCATAATTCGTATTCCAGCATATTATATCAAAAGGCGTCATGAATAGCCCTGATTACGTGAGATATTTGTGTTAAAGCGCATTGACACCATGGTCGAAAAAGCTAATCCTAGGCTAACGGACTCATGAATCGACTCACTCGGACTCACTGAGACTCAGATCAAGCCGTGAGTCTGAGTCTGAGTGAGTCCGGGTGAGCGATATTTTGGTGAGTCTGAGTCTGAGTGAGTCCGGTTGAAGAAAATCTTCGTGGGCGTGAGTCCGAGTGAGTGCGGCTCAGGAAAATTTTGGTGAGTCTGAGTCCGAGTGAGCCCTAAGCGGAAAATATATTTCATGAGTGAGTCTGAGTGAGCTGCAAAAGTTTTGCCGACCTATGAAAGTGGCTTCCGCTTTCTTGGTACCATCCTGTTTACCTATTCGGCCCGTTGGAAGCGTCAACACGCCGCCCACAGGAGACAGACAGGTATCACGGGAATACCCCGAAAAGCATTTCCTACGGTAGCGATAACGATGAGTCTACCCCGCCACACAGTTCACGTAAATAGGGTGACTCCGGTGAACAAACACTCATCTCGAAGTCCGTACTTTTGTTGATTGCATCAAAATGAACATTTAGCACCCAAATATGTCCTAGACTTCAAATTTGCATGAAATATACAGGTCGGAGAGGTTGTGCTTCTGAGGGGGGGACTTAAAAATGCATCATAGATGTCACACTCACTGCTTCTCGCGGCTAATTCGATCTCGTAAAGCCAACAAGTGAACAAAGGCGAAAAGTCGACAGGGCCACTTGGGCCGTCTTAGAGATCTTGTTCGCAACGTATAATGCGGGAATGTTCCCATAGTTGCGACGTAACAGCGGGGTTCCCAATGCATTCCACCTCATGAGAGCTCTGCCGGGGCTGGCCAAAAACGACGCAACAGCGGGGTTTGGTCATGTAAAGCACACGCACTGAACGATATCTTACAGAAGTCGCAGAAAGGTATACAAAATCTACGACTAATGAAACAATCTGTTGCAACTGGTCGTTGTACTTGGTTCAGAAAATATAAAGGCATATGTTACACGTTAAACACCACATTATGGCTTTTATTTATCCTTATGTTGCGCCTAATTCTCCTATAAAACCTGCGCGAAAGGACATAAATACCTAGGGAGGCATTGGTTGTTGTGCAGAATTGCTTCTGTGCGGGAAAAACTAAGTCTCGACTTCAACTACAGTGTATAATCTCCTCTGTCCATTATGCTTAGTCCTTTGTGTGTTCATTACTGTCCGTGTATATACACTGTTTCCAATTATTGGTTGCGTACCACGAAGAAATAAACGTTTTCTAAACACACAAATAATCCTTGAGGGGCTACCTACAGCACTCGATACTAGAAGCTGCCGCAATTCTCTCAACACATCTTTTCTAATGCAATCATTCAAATTTTCCAAAAGTGGAGGCGTTTTAACGAGCCAGTCTGAACGGTGCTGTCTTGCCCAAAATCTCTTGGCGTTCGCCGTTATTCAAAAATCTTAATAGATTCAAACAGCTAAAATACGGAGCAGCTCAGTGAATTTGGTGGGCTTACGCCAGATGTTGGCAGCTCCTGCAAGTATAGCAAATGTGTGCGAAAGTGTTAGGTAAATTTGGGTGCGTACCAGAATCTAACATAGCCCTTCCTCCTGCGAGACAAGCTCGCTACGCAAACACCACGACGGTGCGCGCACACACACACACACACACACACACACACACACACACACACACACACACACACACACACACACACACACACACACACACACACACACACACACACACACACACACACACACACACCCACCCACCCACCCACCCACCCACCCACCCCACCCACACACACACACACACACACACACACACACACACACACACACACACACACACACACACACACACAAACACACACACACACACGAGAGCATTCCACTCAGTGTCGTTCACAAACCAGTAGGTCACAGAAAGCACACTAGCGCTTGTACGATTTTCTTCTGGGCCGTCAAATCCGGATGATAGCCTGGTACTCTTTCTTTTGACGATGGCTGGTCATTTACCTTCTGCAAAGCATCACAAAGTTATTTTCTTTGTGTGCTATACTTCGGGCAGTCACAGAGAAGATATCGAACGGTGTCTTTACGTATGAACTGTGTACTGCAAAAAGTATCCGTGCTTTTACGAGCGTATTGTACGTAAGAACACGGAAGCCGCTTACGTTTTCTAAGATACGTTCGGGACGGCCTTACCTTTCTTGTGCACTGCGCGGCACGAGGCGACTCCACAAAGTGAATGCCCTCACTCACATGGGTGTGAATAGGGTTCCCCATCAGCGCGGTGGGGGGAGGAATGTTCATGGCAGCGCCCCCTTACTAAGTCAAAGTACAGAACACAGTTTTCGCCTCCCTCGCCTACCCAATTAGGTGACTAGCCCCCCCCCCCCCCCCTAAGCACACCTATGCTCACTCAGTAATCGCAGTTGTTCGCAGCGTATATGCTTTCATAATGGCATAAACAGCACGCTTTACCGCAATGTTTTCACAGTGCAGTGAAATTTGACGGGCTAGGGTTTCGGTCGTGTCACTTTAGATGCCCGAAATGGACGCGCTGAAATGCATACGACAGTGGTGAGGTTATGGATGTTTGAATTCGTCTGATGAGATCGTACGAAAAAGAAGGCGCTTGCAGCGCAATATATTTCGTTATGCAACACACTGTCGTTACACGGAACCTGACGGGACCAGGAAAAAATTTTTCGTTTAACAGGAATTACCCTTACTGAATTATGAACAGGAGTGCAGATTTCAATTATAAAACCAACCATAGTTGCTCCATCGAAGCAGCAGTTCCGTTTACGAGATTTCCGTTCATTAAAAGTCCTCTGTACTGTTGCCGTCAGCCAGGCCCGTAGCCAGAACTTTTTTCTGGGAGGGGGGGGAGGGGGGGGACCTGTTGTAAGCTTTGAAAACCACCGATTTTCAATATTTATTCTCGGTAAAGCACCCCCCTCTATCCGAATTTCGGACCCCCCCCCCCCCCCGGCTACGGGCCTGCCGTGAGCTTTGCCGCAATGCTTTTTAACGTAGGAAGAAACTTTCAACTTTACAGCCGCATCGCGTATTGACAAGGTTTTACCGATGTCACCTTGTCTATCCGAAGTGGACCTACTGAGATGTATTTGGGGAGAATGGCCCGAAATAGCCCCATTTGTCTTATACACAGCACGCTCCGCTTGCGTGACTTGCATCTGTTTTATTTCGTACAACGTCCCACGTCTGCCGCTGGATTCACTCCAAAATTGCTTCGGCGCTAGGGCGTCCGGCAGAAACAGGCTTTGAGGGACATCTTTGTGCACAATGGCGTTACGCGTTACACAGAAGAAACCATCTATGCGTGTACGATAGCCCCACTTCAAGAAGCATTGTAACTGTGGAACTTAAACGTCCGAGTATTTCGATGTTTTAGTCGGTCTGAACGTGCGTTCGCCGTGCCTTACCATTTGTTTTTATGCGGCGTTGTGAATGGGCGTGCGCACAGGGGGAGGCAAACGAATGCGGGTGTGCAACCCCCCGCCCCCCCCCCATATTCATCTCAAATGGGGCGCCAATTCAGCCCTTCAGTCTCTTGGACAGTTTTCGCCATTTTTAATCTGCAGGGTTATGACTATGTACGTCATTTTTTCTCCTTTTTACTATCACAGCGGCCAACGACCCCTGATGTTGTATTCAAAGAACTGTTTACTTCTGATATTCGCCCCCGGCCTGCCGGCCATTGGTCGCCGGAAAGCCGGGGACCAATGGTAGGCCGTTATGGGAATGACGTCATCACTTCAATTTCCTTTTTGCATCCACTGCGCCGCTTGTTTTTTATCGCACTCGATAAGGGGGCCGAAGCAGGGCGCTGCGATAAAACTTGCCCCCACCCCTCTCTTCAACGGCATTGTGCCTTGCACCCACGAACTTCAGCTGCACAAATCCGAGCTTCTCGTCCATCTCTGTTATCTACCGAAGCTATTGACGGGGTCAGCCAGATCGTAGACCCCTGCAATGAGGGCTTCACCCAGGGTTGCCGTTGGGTGGACATGAAAAGGCGCCAGAACTCACGCCAAAAGTAGCCTGAGTAGCCATGTCATTTGATATTACCGCCAAATTTCTAGCCAAACAGAACAGAAGCGGTATTATCAACACAGTCTCTACTATTGATGAATAAATAAAACTTTTTGAATGAGTAAAACCACAAGTGTAAAACAGAGCCATGGCGCCAACTGGAAATTTTTGTGCCCAACGGGTGCAAAAGTAGCTAATTTGGCGCAAAGTAGCCACCAAAGGCAACCCTGGCTTCACCCTTTGCGAGTTCACCAACAAAAACGACGAAGGAAATGAAGTTTTCAAGTAAACTACTGAAATAAAGCGAATTGAGCGGACGTACTCAATGTCAAGCGCTAATTACCGAAACCAGAAACCACGTGACGGAAACCGAGTCGTGCCTGGCTTAACCTCGATTAATCTCGATTCCATGTAATCAGAATCTTCACACGTACGTCTATGCGGATGACATAGCGTTCTTTTCATCAGCTAATGACATTCACGCTTTCTATCAAAACCTGCAAATCTATTTATATGAAATAGAACACTGGCTTGATGTAATTCATCTCTCTATAGACATTACTAAGTGTGCATTGCTGGTATTCCCTCTGAAAGACCCAGTACATATATCTCTTTCATACAAACTTGACATCATCCCACAAGTTCAAAATATCAAATATTTGGGAGTCATATATGACAGCTCGCTCTTATGGCGTAACCACATAGAATATATTTCAGCAAAGGGTGTTCGGGCATTTGGTATGTTACGGAGAATAAGCAACAGGAGATCAGGAATGTGTAGAGCCACGTTATTATCAATATGCCGCATGTATGTAAGACCGGTTCTAGAATTTGGGTGTGTTTTATATTCCGGGAATCTACATATAAACTTCTTCCCTTTGTTCTTCTGGAGAAGCAGGCACTGCACATGTGCTTAGGACTACATAAATTTGTAGCGAATAATGTTTTGTATATGGAAGCTAGAATGCTTTCACCTCACAGCTAGATTCAGAATATTGGCTGTACAAACGTATTTAAGGGCATATGAATCCCCTTTAAGGCGTAGTCAAACAGTTTTCATTGTGCAACCTGGTTTATTTTTTGATTTCCATTGGCCTAGATTTCACACACCTCAAGTAAAGTTTGTACATTCTCTTCTAGATCCCCCGTCCGTCCGAATAAGGGAGGTTATTCCGGTTTATAATGCGACTAACTCGCTCCAAATCTACTTTGATGACATTTTCCCTAATAATGCTAAACACTTACCGAGTAACATGTTAAGAGCTACTCTACAGGACTACTTGCTAAGAATGCAAGAAAATGTCATCACTGCGACGGATGCATCGCAGAGAGATGAAAAGTGTGGCATTGGCATATACTGCCCTGTTCTCGACTGGTCATTTTCCCTCCGAATTCCAGATTTCACACCAATCTTCATTGCAGAATTTTTAGCGGTAGTATTGACCCTTCGTAAAGTGACCACATCAATTAATTCCCCCGTAATAGTAACGGACTCTTCATCCGTGTCCAGTGCGCTCACGGCATCCGGTGATTCGTAAACATTGAAAGAGTTGAATTCACTAGTGTCTGATCACTTAACATATATTCGATTAGTATGGGTACCTGGGCATAGAGGCCTATTTCTAAATGAAACAGCTGATGCATTAGCGAAAGCGGCGTTAGAATTCGATATACCTTCTCTAAGAAATTCCCCGGACTTGAATCATCTATCGACACCCTGGAAAAGTAACATGTGATAACAGAGGTCTTGAAGTCATAATCACTAGGTTACACTGTCATTTTCCATCATTAAATTTTTATTTATACAGAGCCGGCTTGGCACCCTCCCCCCCTTTTTTTCTTATTGTAGTGAAGACGAAACAATAGAACACTTTGTGATCTATTGTCGAAAGTACTCCACATAAAGAAAGGTATTTCTAGAAACGCCGTTGCGCATCGCTGGGTCAAATTTAACAACTTCAAATTTGCTACCCCTAGGTGCACTGACCCTTGGGCACAGCAACGGGAAAGTATGCGAGGCCTTGCAAGATTTTATAGAACAGACAAAGAGATTAATATAATAACCACGATTCCAAAGCTCTGCAGCTAACTAAACTAGACTCCAGAACGTTTTCTTTCTATATTATTCATTTATTTCTTATTCGATAAGAGTGAATTGGACAAAGCTTTCTGTATTTTAACGAAAAGTAATTAAAAAAATGTGGTTGATCCCTCTGATATAGGAATCGGTACAACACGAAAGTGAAACGTGTCTTCACAGAAGTAGCCCAATGTTTATTGCACATTGATATATAATGTCTATTGGTGTTCAGTGGCTACAGCACCCTTAGATGTTGATGCACCCATGTTGACCCCTGGTGGCACATCTCCACCACGACAACCAACGACTCACTACCAGGATACACTTTACGGAGACACTACATTGCACGCACCGGAGCATCGCGCAAATCACACTTGGACCTAAGGCGTTCGCGAACCGTGCAAGCGAAACCGAACGGGTTTTCACTCAATCGTTTTTCAACTGACGGTTCGCTGCAGCAAAGGAGCGTGATTTGCGGGTCGGTGACCATCCTGTGGATGTGCTTGGCATGCGGCGTCGTGTTGGGGAGTAGCGTCTTGCTGATAAGTTGCTTCGGCGAAGATACGAACATTTCGGTCCTGCATCGGCGTCTGTATGGCAGCCAGTTGGGTCACGATGAGCTCAACTTCGCAAACGCGGAAGACAGAGTTCTCAGCTTGAGCCGTGAACGCGCGAAGGCCTCCCGCTCCCCCCTGGCGTGTCCATCGCTGCACCAAACCAACGCCTACCAAACTCACTTGCGCGACATTCGCCCGTCGACGCCGTTGTCTTTCGGCGGCGCTTAATGCAGCAGTTCTCGTAGTCGGTACCATCGCACTCGTATCAGTAGACGGCGGAGATACACCATTGTTGTATATGGAAGCTGCACTACGCTGCGCACGCTGGCACAACGCGAAGGACGAAGCACGTAACTGCGTTTTCACCGAGTCAAATCAGAGCGTAGAGCACGTCGCAATTAAAGCTTCCGTTTGTGGTCTGCAAAATTAGCTCCAGAAACTTTGTCGGAGGTGATTGCGGAGGCAACGCTACACTTTGTTTCAAGTAGGGCCAACGCCACCTAGGCGGCGTTGGTAGGCCGCTCCCGATGCCAGCGTCTGTTCGAATGATGGCGTCGAGGCGCCGTAGCAGCCGTAGCGCTGAGGCTACCGCAGCGTTCTCTGTCTGTGTTAGTTGGTGTCATAATGCAGTACTTCTCCGCTCTTAGGCGGCGGCACGACCCCGAAACGAAGAGCGCCGGTACAGAGCGAAGGAGTGTGAGATATATAAGGCGCGTCTGAAGCGTTCCTCGCGAATGCGCCGATGGCTCAGTCGTTTAAGCGCCCGCTTTCTATTGCCGTGGATCGAGATGTTATGGGTTCGATTCCCGGGACTTCCAATTTCGCGTAACTTTTTCTTCTGATTTCTGTCTTTGTATTGTGTTCGTGTACCTTTTAACAACGTCATATCCGTGACGGAAATACGTCAGTGAAGTCTTGGTGGACCCCGGCATAAAACACTTTCGTGTTAAAGATCTTATTTTTACCAGAAACGAGAAGTTACTTTCTTTTCTAGTTTTTTTCATTATCTTTTTTTTTAAGCCACCAGATCCTTGGCCAATACCCCCTGTGTGGGTGTGAGCCAGGAGCTTAAGATCTACATCTACATCTACATCTACGATTTCACGGCCGCATCTGCAGCCTGGAGGACTTTTGTGGAGCCGCCGTTGGGTGAAGTTCATGTGCGAGGCCTAACCCTACCTACCCCTGACCCAGATCGTGAGCATGACATCTCGACAATGCCCGGAGCTTCATCGTGCGATACTTTTGTGACGGAAAGCACGTCGACGCCAACTTCGCCTCGTGATGCGGCCGGCCAGTGATTTTCTGTGTTTCCGACACTGGACCGCATTATGGAGGCCCTAATCGAAAGGCGTAGGCCCGTATTCACAAACCAACCTCGGCCTTACCTCACGTTTTCCTCAAGTTTCTGTACTCTCTACATGCGTTATAAGGTCTCAAAAAATGGTAACAAGGTTAAAGATAACAACAAGATTGGTTCATGAATACTGGCCTGCTTTGTTCATCAAGCTCAATAAAGGCTTAAGAGCGATGAGAAAAACTCGAGGTAAGCATGAGGTTGGTTTGTGAATACGGGTCGTAGTCAAGTACGCAAGGCCGTCAAGGAAGCCGTCGCAAGCATTGAAACTCTACTGCATCTGGAGCGCCCATCAATACGTGACTTACGGGATATTCATTAAATTTTGATTGACCAGTATGATCAACTCAAAAAAATCGACAAGTAGAGGATACAGTTGATCTCGATCACTTGCAAATCGAGATGGAAGAAGCAGACGTTTGTATGCGCCAGATTATTCGAGCGAAAGTGAGAGCAGAGGATAAGATCGCAGACATATCAAACGCTCGGAAGGCTCACTTGGACACGATAAGACAACGCATCAGATCAGAAGTACACAAGAAAATACTCTCTCCGTCTATG
Organism: Rhipicephalus appendiculatus; assembly: GCA_030522465.1. Classification (NCBI taxonomy): domain Eukaryota; kingdom Metazoa; phylum Arthropoda; class Arachnida; order Ixodida; family Ixodidae; genus Rhipicephalus; species Rhipicephalus appendiculatus. The sequence continues at coordinate 78,522 of JALIZH010017091.1, read as the reverse complement.
TCACCACAATCGAGCCATTATGTCTTCAGCAGCGGTCTTGTCGCGCAGACTCTAGACGAGTCTTCCTCAAGACAAATGGAGGAACATACTGCAAGCCAACAAACCAGCGTTCCCACTAATGAGATTACGATACTAAAGATCAACAACGAAGAAGAAGCTCAACTTCTAGAGACCTCTTCGACGTCTTCAGAGCTCTAGTCAACGTGCCATACCCGTCAAGGTAATGACAAAAGAGCGGCAACAACTCGGGCGTTTGTGGAGGTAGAGACTACTCCGATCGAACAGTGAGAAGCCTTTGGAAATTCAGAAGGACGTTCACCACATACTAAGGATTAGTAGACACTGATGATGACAAGGTCCATTAATAGGCAGTCCTCAATTCTGTGCTTGCATGTGACCGGAGGAAAGAAATCAAAGCCAATTCATTAAAGTGAAAAGAAATGAAAGCAAGAAAGGAACGGCCATGACGACACAAAAGCAAGCTCCTAGTACTGCTCAAAGCTTCTGCTCTCCGAGAAATCTGCAGAAGTGAAGATTGAAGACAATGAGTGTAGTACAGCCTGTTTACGCGAAGTTGCAAAATGCCCAGACAGCGTGACGGCGGCGAATGAGACAGCACAGACCAAGGCAGAGGAAAAAGGCTGATGATTCCAAGGTGAACGCAGCCAAGACGAAGAAATGAAGAAAATTTCTCAGGAACAGCTACACCCGAACGTCACGGAGGAGGCTGCATTATGGATCTTCCTGCTAACGAAAAGCGATCATCGACAACACAAGTTCACCGAAGGCGTCGCGTTCAAAAGAACGCATATGGAACAAGCGTCGGAAGCACCGCTGGAAGACAAGGCGCAGGTGGAAACCCGGATTGACCCACATGGATTGACTTGGAACTGATACAAGTACTCATGAACAAAGAGTGTGTGCTTAGAGCCCGGCTGTACTATTGTTCGTCGTCAGACGTCACTGTGAGGGCGCGGGAGATGTGAAAAACTGTCTAGAAGTGGAATGGCGCTATCGTAATTAAGATAAGAATGAGTGTTCGAATAAAGAAGAGGTGGTCCGAAGGATCTACTCTACTCTACTCTACTCTAAAGAAGCGGTGTGCGGGGGCTTCACAATAGGGACGGCGGCTCGTCCTTTTCTCTACAGGGGTAGTAACCGCTTACAGCCGACATTTCATGCTCTTGCACTTGTTCGGGACGCCGGGAGTCGTTTTGGACAAAGAGGACCATATTTTCATCTACAACTATTAAATTCCATGTGCCAGGCGGGCTGGAGAACTCAGACACCGCTCATTCCCATGAGGAAATGGCAGCTGCATGAGGCATACGACATCTCTTTAGGCGGCGGAAACGTGAGGAACTCAGCCGTCGCTCTCGCCTCTGATTAATTGGGGCCCGCTAAATATATTATACGTCGATGTTTGGAGACTACTAAGCGCGTGTGATTGGACACATATCGAGGGCCTACTTCCCCCAGGTAAAAAAACTTGAGGACACGAAATGTTATTCAACCTCAGGACATCGTTCTGCAAAGCGGTCTAGTCTAGTCTAGCATGGCATAGAACAGGGGTCTCAAACTCGCATCAGCTACCGGGACGCAGTCACGAAAGGTAGTCCCTCAAAGGGCCGAGACCGCGAAAAAGGGAGAAGCTGGGGTGAGGGAGGGGAGGGGGGTTGAACAAAGTGGCAGCTAACGTTACAATTTCACAGGCCTTCCCCATAGCTCATATATTGGCTCATTTCTCATATATGGGTCAGGAGGCCAGAATCATATCGATACCGATCTTATGCATGACTAAAATGCGAACGCCGATTCTGGTATACATTTTTTGTTCCGTGGTAATGTTACTACACACGATGATCGCATAGGGTGCCTAACAAAAAAAAAAAGTTGCTTAAGACCAGTCACGTCTCTGCAGCTTACCCGAACAAAGCGTTATCAATCCCGTTGGGCGAGAAAATAATACATGCACCATTTAGGAACGTCGCAAAAAGTGGCAACTTCATTAAAATATAGGACGAAGAGTGTCACGTGCGGGCCGCGGGCCGCAAACTACAGGTCGGCGAGCCGCGTGTTAGAGACACCTGGCATAGAAGGTGACCGTAGAAGAAGTTGCGCCGCCCTGTAGCGCAAGAACCCAATTTCGGTCCCGGCAGCGAACTTAAAAACAACGCCTTAAAAATGGCTATGGCTGCACCCAGGAGGGCCTTCGTTGAAAAGGTGCACAAAAGGGAGACAATGGAGTACATTGAGGTGCTCTGCGAGCGTGTACTTTTCTCGGTACTTCTGGTGGCCGATGCCGGCTACGCTGAAGCAGCCAATATGAGCTCCGCCACGTGGGTTGCATGTGGAACTAGACTCTCCGGCAAAAGCAGCGCCACCGAACGCAAGAAGACTCGCCAGCGCTCTGCGGGACAGCTAGACTTTTTGGCTCTTGGCACTTACCAACATTGCCCGGTCATCGTATGCCAGCTTTTTGTTCACTTTTGAACTTTCGATATAGTTAGGTTCGGTTAGCCTTATGCTGTTGAACTGTTCGAGAATTTCAATTCGCACGCTGTCCTAATTATGGTATCGATTGTTAATTTGCATTGTGCCGTAATCACTGATTGATCTTACGTATATGTGTGCTAGTTGAAAATTTACAGCGAAAGCTGTTACGAGATCACAACAGTCGATTTTGGCGACGTGGTTATCTGCTGTCTCCGGCGTCCGTAACCGCTTTCACGCGAAATAAGAAAGGACGATATGAGAAAAAAGATTTCTCGGTCTAGGATTGAATGGGATTTGAACCTGAGCCATCTGCGTGGTAGTGGAGTATTCCGTCTATAAAGCATCATGCGGTCACCATTTGCGGCTGGGAGGGAGGAAGTTTGCCAAATGTATGTGATAAGGAGAAAGCCTTAGATGCCTCATCAAGCGGCACTTTTGACCGTCGGCAGAGACCGAGCTGCGGCGTTGGGGACGTGTGATGCAGAAAATCATCATCACGTCATGAAGTCACCACATGATGTCATCATGACGTCTCAGATCGCAAAATATTGTGGCGTCATCTTTAAGTCACAAACTCTGGCGTGACGTCATGTGACGTAACGCCACACGTGGCTGTTGTGGCGCCCTCCTATGGGCGGCGAACAAGACCGGACAGTCCGCGACCTCAACAAAAGAAAATGAAGATGGCGCTTGGCAGTGGCACGTGAAGCCACGGCTGGTGCTCCCCTGCTCCCTTATACATAGACTGAGGAGAAGAAGCTGATGCCTTTCGCCTTTGAGTCGCCTTAGGTCCATGCACAAGGAAGGCTGTGTGTTTTTACGTGTGTGGGATTAGGTGTAATGATCGATTACACATGCTAACCTCTCAAGTTTGTCATTGCTTCCTTGACGCACTTATATTAGGAGTGGGTGTTCAGAAGAGTTACACACGTCGTGGAATCCAAGAGAGGCAAAAACAGGTTTATCGTAACCGCAAATATCGATACTCACGTACTTCTCTCTGCTCCACACACATACACACACACACACGCACACGCACACACGCACGCACGCACGCACACACACACACACACACACACACACACACACACACGCACACACACACAAACACACGTAGACACGCGCGCGCGCACGCACGCACACACACACACACACACACACACACACACACACACACACACACACACGCACGCACACACACACACACACACAAACACACACACACACACACACACACACACACACACACACACACACACACACACACACACACACACACACACACACACACACACACACACACGTGTTGCATTATGTTGGTCGTATTTGTATCCCAAACCAGGTGGCACTTCCTGGCATATATAAATAAGGGTAAATTTTTATGCTCGAAATGCAATATTAGGTTTGAAAAAAGCCTCAAATAACCATTTGAGCACATTCACTTGAGTATGGACCAAATCGATTGAAATATTGCATGTTAAACATACTAAATATTCATTTTGTTCGCCGCTTCTCTGTCTCCTTTCAAAAGAGATGAAATAAATTCATTGAACGCTTGATTGACCGAAAAATATTCGGTCAATCAGGGGTCACGAAAAACGCTTGATTGACCGACCAAAGTAGAACTCTACGGGTTTAGCCTTTCAAAGCAGCGATGAGGCAAGCATTGCAAAATATTGAATCCCACTCCACGTTTATTTGTGGACTCGGAAATGACTGTTTTTGTTCTGGCAGTAATCAGACGTAAACAGTTTGGTTTGCTCCTTGCAGAGTATTTATATAGAGGAGTGTTTGCTTTGTACATAAATCTGTCAAGGTTAAAATGAAGTTGCCGAATAAGTTTTTACCAATTATTTTTTTACTCGTAACATTCGCTCAAGATCTGTCTTTATGTGAATTCAGGCATAATATTGTTACGTGAATGACGACTCGCTATAACTGTAGTCCGTAGACTATTTACACGATATATTTACAATAGTGGTTGCAGCGCTGACCGGTTCAGCACAGAGCCCGAGCGGAGAGAGTTCTTCCTTCTCTTCGTCCGGTGCACACGCGCATGGTTCAAGGGGCTGGCAATATGCATGTAGTATATGAACAAACGCAAGCAAAAACACCCAATTTTCATTCTGTAAAGTACAAACGCGCAGATACATTTTTCACGGGACCGTAAAGAAATAACATATGAGCCGGTAAACACAAGAGCCGAGAAACATTAAAAAATGAGAAATTAGGTAATTGGCGAGAAGCCAAGGTTTTTACTTCAAAGCCTTCGTTTGAAGTGAGCCACTCCGTTCTTCAAGAAATCGTTCGAAGTCGCCTGGCGCTTCAGGACAGATCAGTACAAGACGTATGTCAAGCACCTGCAACACAATGTCGCTCTCGGCGTCGTCACTGCGTGAAAATCTGCGCAACAAATCCTGCGCTGTTACGGCCGATGAAGCCGTTGGCTCGGGCAACTGCTCCGGAGCCTGCTACACCTCCTCAACTTCGTCAGCAGTGACGCAGGAGTCGGCACACTCGGCCACGATACAGTCGACGGACAAAATGGCGGAGGCGAACACGGTGGCGTCAACAGAAGCGTAATCGCTATACGTGATGCCACTACCATCAGCCGCAACACTCTCCGTGGCTGCAGCTAACTTCTCTTGTAGAGAAATCGGCCTCCGCTTCCTTGGTGCCATCCTGTCAGGGGCGTAGCCAGAAATTTTTTTCTGGGGGGGGGGGGGGGCACCTCCTTGATTTCGGGGAGGGCACCTCCTTGAATTGGCCATTTTTCGCTATGTATGCCATGGCGAAAAAAAATTCGGGGGGGCACATGCCCGGTGTGCCACCCCCTGGCTACGCCACTGCATCCTGTTTATCCATTCGGCCCGTTGGAAGCGTGGAAGCACTAAGACGACATCGCACGAACACACGACCAACGCGCGCTCCACAGCAGAGAGACACGAAACACAAGAAGATGACAAAAAGCATTTCCTACAATAGCGATCACGACGAGTCCACCCCGGCACCCTGTTCACGTAAGAAGGATGACTCCGCGGGGAAAAAACACCGATCTCGAAGCGCATAGTTTTGTTGAATGCATCAAAACCAATTTTTAGCAGCAAAATACGTTATAGACTCTATGTTTAGACGAAAAATACCGGCCTCTGAGTTTGTCTTCCTGGTGGCGGTACTTACAAATGCATCATAGATGTCGCCCTCAGCGCTTCTACTAGCCAATTCGATCTCGTCAAGCCACGAGAGGCGATATTTTGTAAGCGTTCCATCTAGAACGAGGGAGGGGTCGAACAAAAGAAGGAGAGAGAGCCAACACACAACAGTCAAGCTGAGGGAATTCAGAAAAGCTTTCAACGCATGGAAAAATATAAAATTATTACAGCTCAACATCAGTATTGACAGGCATTGTTTTTCAAAGCTTGAGATTGCAGAGCGGGATGACTTTAACAATTTATTTGTGTTAATGTCTTCAGTGGACGCTAGTTGGTGTCGCAATTTGATCAGTCGTTCGGTGGTGAGTTTCGGCGCGGGATTGGGGTAAGACAGGCGCAAGACAGGCTAATTCGATTCTCCGGGCTCAAGCGCATACGTTTCAATCCAGTCCACGTCCTCCGGAGACCGTTTTGTATCCATTCTATCGATAAAACGCATGGAGGAAATGATAGAACGGGGCCTCCGCCCATTCTATGCACATTCCGTGGCTATTCTCACGTCGTGACTGTCATAATAGCCTCGACCAATGCCGTGTGGCTCCTTTTAATCCTTTTGTTCGATCCCTCCCCCGTTCTAGATAGAACGCTTACAAAATAGCCCTCCAAGTGGACAAAGACGAAAAGTCAACATGACCCCCAGGGCCGTCTGGAGGGGTCAATTTCCGATAAGTAGAATGCGGTAATGGTTCCACAGATGTGACCTAGCAGTGGGGTTCCCAATGAATTGGATCCCATGGGAGCTATGCCGGGGCTGGCCGAAAACGACGTAACCGCCAGGAAAATAGGGTGTTTTCGAATAGGGAGTTTTCGTACGCAAAGCTTTGCGTACGCTATCCTCTGCGGTCGTTGCCACTGCGCATGCGTCATAACGCTAACCGCCCTTAGCATTTGCGGTCCGCCCGCAGGAAATCCGAAATAGCGTGCGGACCGCAAAGCCCCTTCGCGGATTCAGCGTTTGCGGGGGACAAACGCTATTCTAAAACTCGTATGGCGCCCTAGCCCTAACGCTACGCCCGCAACGCCCGCTAACTTAGCATACGCTATTCGAAAACTCCCTAATGCAACGTAACACCAGGGCATAGTCATGTAAAGCATACGCATTGAAAAATATGTTACAGATGTAAAGTCGGAGTATGTTATACAAAAATGTACGCCTAATGAAAGTATCTGTGGCAACTGGTATTTGCATTTTGCTCAATAAATTTAAAGACATGTGTTACATTTCAAATACCACATTCTTGCCCTTTGTTATCCTCAAAATTTACTTATTCTTCAAGAAAACTTGCACGAAAGGACATCAATGGATAGGGAGGCATTGAGTGTCGCGCAGAATTGCTTCTATGCGCGGAAACTAGCAGGAGTGCCTCCAACGGTAGCGGTACACGCGGTCCATGTTGAGCGGATAGTACCATGAGCTTCCCCCATGTTGCATGAATACATCTTTTAAAGTGCTATCGTGTTAACGCGCCAGAGCGAATTCAAACTAGAGAACTGCACGGGCTCGGGCCTACCCGAAAACCTGGGCCCGGCCCGGCCCGTAATTGCTTCTATGCGCGGAAACTAGCAGGAGTGCCTCCGAAGGTAGAGGTACACGCGGTCCATATTGAGCGAATAGTACCATGAGCTTCCCCCATGTTGTATGAATACATCTTTTAAAGTGCTATCGTGTTAACGCGCCAGAGCGAATTCAAACTAGAGAACTGCACGGGCTCGGGCCTACCCGAAAACCCGGGCCCGGCCCGGCCCGTAATTGCTTCTATGCGCGGAAACTAGCAGGAGTGCCTCCGAAGGTAGAGGTACACGCGGTCCATATTGAGCGGATAGTACCATGAGATTCCCCCATGTTGTATGAATACATCTTTTAAAGTGCTATCGTGTTAACGCGCCAGAGCGAATTCAAACTAGAGAACTGCACGGGCTCGGGCCTACCCGAAAACCCGGGCCTGGCCCGGCCCGTAATTGCTTCTATGCGCGGAAACTAGCAGGAGTGCCTCCGAAGGTAGAGGTACACGCGGTCCATATTGAGCGGATAGTACCATGAGCTTCCCCCCATGTTGTATGAATACATCTTTTAAAGTGCTATCGTGTTAACGCGCCAGAGCGAATTCAAACTAGAGAACTGCACGGGCTCGGGCCTACCCGAAAACCCCGGCCTGGCCCGGCCCGTAATTGCTTCTATGCGCGGAAACTAGCAGGAGTGCCTCCGAAGGTAGAGGTACACGCGGTCCATATTGAGCGGATAGTACCATGAGCTTCCCCCCATGTTGTATGAATACATCTTTTAAAGTGCTATCGTGTTAACGCGCCAGAGCGAATTCAAACTAGAGAACTGCACGGGCTCGGGCCTACCCGAAAACCCGGGCCTGGTGGCCCGGCCCGTAATTGCTTCTATGCGCGGAAACTAGCAGGAGTGCCTCCGAAGGTAGAGGTACACGCGGTCCATATTGAGCGGATAGTACCATGAGCTTCCCCCATGTTGTATGAATACATCTTTTAAAGTGCTATCGTGTTAACGCGCCAGAGCGAATTCAAACTAGAGCACTGCACGGGCTCGGGCCCACGCGAAAACCCGGGCCCGGCCCGGCCCGACGGGTCAGGCCGGGCCGGGTAAAGTAGTTTTCACGGCGGGCCCGGGCCGGGCTCAGGCCTGAAGCTCCGGGCTTAGGGCCGGGCCCCGGTTTGAGGTGGCGGGCTCGGGTCGGGCCGGGCTTGAACTTTGCTCAGTTCTTAAGACGTCCACATATGTTGTGCATGCATATTAGATGTGAAGCATCTAATATGCATGCACACAAACTAAGCATCATTCTCTAAAACTGTTGTTAAGTACAACGACAAACTTCCCTCAGGCTTCACCACTGCATCTAAACCATCTATGCCCCCCTTGGTGTCTCATTCGACCCGCCGCGCATCTCAATGTGCCAGGAATCCGAAAAAAAATCTGACCTGTCATCGCCTGTACTGAAGCAACTGTCGCTGCTTCTTTTGCACGAGAGGTATGCGGACAGTGTACATATATATACCGATGGTTCAACAAACCTCCAGTGTTCGTCCGGTGCAGTGGTTGTCCCAGCAAGAGTTATTACCATCAGCTTTAGGACTGACCACCCCACGACGTCGACGGCTGCGGAACTAGCTGCTCTGCGCACTGCACTTTGTTTGGTCACTCGGGAACCACCTCAACAATGGTCGATCTTCAGCGACTCCAAGGCAGCCCTACAATCTGTGCTATCAGCAATGCGTCGAGGGCCATACGAACAGCTGGTATTTGAAATTCGATGTCTTCTTCATACAGCCCATGAGAAAGGGCACCACGTGACGTTTCAGTGGCTTCCAAGTCATTGCGGCGTCATAGGAAACGAACACGCCGATAATGCCGCTCGGGCAGCTCTTGAAGGCGCACAGGAAGACACCATACCACTTTCAAGGTCTGACGCGGCCAGCAGTCTTCGAAAGCTTGCACAGGGGATCACGCTCTCTTTATGGCGGCCACCAAGCAATCAGACCAACCGGACAAACCGTCAACACCGCCTGTGCTCTTTGATGGATCTCTATAGGCACCGGGCGGCCGTCGTACGGCGCCAGCGGCGCCCCTCCCGAAAAGCGCCTCTAGCGGCGGCAGCGAAAGCACTGGCATGTGAAGCAGACGACGCGGAGAAGGCTCTGCTACTTTCGGCAACGTATTCAAGTAGTAGCGGCGCCGTTTCTTTTTAGACAATCGCAAGCTGTAAGCTGTTTCGTTTGTCGCCCAAGGCAAAGAGAAGCGGCAGCAACAGTGTTTCTTGAACAAAGCACGAAGCGTTCGACTGTCGGACATGTGTTCAGATAACGGGGCCACTCGTCGGGCTCCAGGGAGACTCCCCCGCAGTCGTTTGCGGTCGTGGCAGCATTCAATGGTCGCCAAGTCATCAAGAAAGGATGACACATGTTCTTTTCATGTATTCACACCCACGAGCACCGTCGGAACGTCAATCGACTAGGCTCCTTTGCGTGGTGCGGTGCTTTTATGCGTTTGCTTTCGTTTGGAGGCGGACCAGAGGCACGATGCCTCCTCCCTTTCGGGACTGCAAATGAGACCGGCCCGATCGACGATAGTGTTGCAAAATAAACATCTTTGTATTTTAACTGCCAAACTCGCTGCTCCTCACTGTTGGGCTCCTGGCGGGAAGGCGAGTACTGACAGCGCACGTGCACTAATGGCGATGCCAGTTACATTGCGTTGCGGCTTTCAAGGCTTGACCAGCCGGCGTACGCGTTTTCATGCGTTTGCTATAGAGAAGGGTCACCGCTTGCACGAAGCTGACCACGTGCTTGACATCAAGGAATATAAAAGCGACAACGACCGCAAATTGCTTTGCAAGTGCACCCCGCAGACGAAGTTCAATGCGATAAGCTACGATGTGGAGCTAGATCTAGGTATCCCCATTCCTATTTCTATTTTAAACGCAAAGCATTTCTTATCTCTATCTATAAATGCCTCTATTTATCTAGCCGCCTACGTCTTGGCGCTCTCGTGGTCGCCTCCTTAAGTTGACATTAACCAAAATTGGCATAGGTGGGTACGAAAATAAGACGAACATGGCTGTCTGGTTGTGATATGGTGGTATGAGTAGCGCGAAAATCTTTCCAGTCACGTGCGGCACATACCGGGCGTATACCACGGGCCGCGGGATGCTGGTATGAGGCACAGGTGATTCACAGTGGATCGACCCAGGAACGGCGAGAACAGACATTGATAATTTAAGCGGGTGCATGTCCAGAAAATCCGGCATCAGCCACGTGAACCCGACGTATGCAAAGAATAGAAATCCGGATCCCAGCAGGAGTCGAAACCAGGTACTCTGAGCGGATATCAAATATTCTACCACAGAGCCAAGCCATGACTTGAAATTACTTTTGAAAAGATCCTATGCGCAAGAAAAATGTCGGTGCAACCAACGTCAATTGTGGTTGCAGTGCTGGCTATCTAATTTCATGACAAGGTAATAAACATTACTCATGTACTCATATGAAACAGACGTTACGTCGGCTTAACGCCAATCTTGGTTTTATTAAGACTTCTTGTTGGGCGAGTTGGTTAACATCAAAGGGGTACATAGTAGCCCAAACTTAAAAAATAGACACGAGAAAAGAAGTAGGAGGGAGCAGAAAGGTCGGGCGCTCCCTCGTACTTGTTTTCTTGTGTCTTTATTTTCTAAGTTTGTGCTACTATGTACCCCTTTGATTTCAATGTTGGCTCCGCTTTTATAACCGTCAGATAAACATTACATATGTGCTCCTATGAATCTGCAAACTATATTCAAGCGTCGCTCGACCCGGAACAATACTCTGATCAACGCTACGCGTATGATATTCACAGCATCGGCACGAATTGTGAATCGCAACGTAGCGTGCGCTTCGTTTCAATAACACTGAAGTCAATGAGCGCTAACATTACGTCAGACCACAAGTTAGCCTTTAAACGTCAGTGTAGTCGGCATGCTTATTAAGCACACTATGTGCACGCAACTCCATCTACAAAAACACGTCGATACACCTCGTTACGCGTGACTTAAAGCTAAAAAACAAATGCAGCATAGACTCGCTGATTCGCATAAAATCGGTTCCCACAATACGTGGGATCTGCCGAATTTTTCCTAATACTTTGTTATTCTGTCTATACGTTAACATTGTCCCCTAACATTAAAAAAATAGAGCGTACGTCTCCCATTCCCTTCTCGTCTTTACTGGATGCTTCGCCAATTGCACTTGTTCCTCAGTTGTAGTTTTGCGCGCCACCGTTCCTGTTATGTTTTCCATTTATTTTCGATCCTTCGCCGACCCTTAAGATATTGTAATCTTCAGTCTTCGTGCACACGTAGATTTCGGCAGCGCACGACACAAGCGACGAGAGCACAATGAATAGAAACGAACGTCCAGCCCCGCGCCCCCGCAGCAAGCGCCTGCGCCCTTTTCGGCACTCCCATTCCATTAGTTCCCCGTCGCCACCGAAAGAGGCGCCACCAGTCCCCGCGCCCGGTGCCTATATGCCAACAGGACTCCGCCGAAGTGATGACACACTACTTTATCGCATATGGTTAGGTGTGGCTTTCACGAAGTCTTATTCTTTTCGCATTGGGATGGCCGACGACGCTCTCTGCGATGCCTGTCGTTGCGAGGAGACGCTGCGCCACATCCTGTGTGACTGTCCGCTATATGATGTTCAGAGACAGTCACTGGCGTCCGTTCTAGCGGACCGTGACAATAGACAAATGTCTGTTGAATCTATTCTTGAATGTCGTTCACAGAGGACATCGCAGCTGAAGGTGGCCAAAGAACTGCTGAAGTTTCTAAGAAAAACGAACTTGGACAAGCGGCTCTGACAGCGATGTCGCGTACCACATCAGCGTGATGGACTGTCAATGACTGCTTGTTTGTGTGTGTGCTGTGTTATGTGCTATCTTTCTCTCTCTTTCCACTCTTTCCCCTCCCTCTTTCAATCTCCCCCATCCCCTTCCCACGTGCAGGGTAGCAAACCGGTTATCCTGGACTGGTTAACCTCCCTGCCTTTCCTTCTCTACCATTTCTTCTTCTATGGCGAAGCTTAATCCGGTGGTGGTGGTGGTGTGCCGCGTGCCCACCCTTACTGCGCATGCGCAAACCCTTTAAAAAAAATAAAAATAAAAAACCTCCTCTCCCCCTCTCTCTCCTCTAGGCATCCCTCCCCGCGGCAACCGCACCCTGACTGCGCATGCGCCTCCCCTCCTCTCTCTCCTCTAGGCATCCCTGCCCGCGGCGTCTACACTCCCACTGCGCATGCGCGTCCCCCCCCTCTCTCTCTCCTCTCCTACGCTCCCCCCCTCTCTCCTCTACGCATCCCTGCCCACGGCGTTCACATTCCCACTGCGCATGCGTGTCACCCCCCCCCTCTCTCTCTCTCTCCCTCTCCTACGCTCCCCCCTCTCGCCTCGCGAGCCGACGCAGGCAGCGTCTGCTAGCGAGTTTCTTGGTTGAAAAAACCGACTGCTCGCGCTGCACAACCGTTCACTGGCCACCCCGTATATATGGCAATGGATCTTGACCTCCAAGGTGGTGCCGGTGGGAGATTTCTCCTGTGAATTGTTGAACAATAAAAATTCGCAGCGTGCGCGTTAACTAAAAGCGGAGTGCGGGTCTCTGTGTCCAGTCGGAGTCTTCTGTCTCTCATTGCCCATTAGCAGCGATTGGCATGTTCCAGTACGAAACACTGCTCCATCACTGCCTGCTTTGCGCCTCCCCAGTTTTCTCTCCTGCGCAACGCTGCGATGAGCGCCAGCGTCAACGCCGCCGCCAGTGTAAGCGTTACCGCCCGCTTCTTCACATCTACACATGGTTCCCTTTAGCGGGAGATGGTCTAATTTTTCTTACAGATATTACATCTCGAAAAAAACCTTTGTTTTTGTTTGTCTTTACGTGGGGCAAACTATTTGACGAAGTTTTATGAGCGACAAGTAGTGAACTTCTCTAGCTTCTTGTATATGGGGCTACTTGATAAACTAGGCGCTTATATAGTTAACATCTCACTATTCTTTGCTTTATTGCATTGGCTATTATTTTGTATCCGGAATGTCATTTTGTAAGCACAGTAATAATTGTAATGTAATAATTAAGATAAATGTATTTCTATCTATAAGTTATCATCGGAAGAGTGATCACAGAACTCCAAAGGAGAGCAGCGTTCTTGAATTTTCACGCAGTCCACTAAAACAAAAGGTCTGCGCGGAGCCTCGTTACAAAGAATCATTTTAACGGACGCTATTTTTTCGAGGCTCCGTCACGGCTTTCAGTGGTTGTGTGACGCGACTTGGACATGCACAGCCTGCTTTGTGTACCTCATTGTTAACGTCTGAGCTTTCGTCGTGCTCCGCTGTGTGGTGCGAGAGCTACATGATACTGCCGCAGCAATGTTGGAATGTTCAGGAATAGCACAGGTTCATTAAACAAGGTGTGTGGCAAAGTATATTGACTTGAAGATATATCTGGCTTGAAAAAAAGACAGTTACGAATTTTGTATTGGGTGATATCCCGTTACTTCAAACTATACGCATAAAATATGAGTAAGCTTGGAGAAGCTTATTCGCATCTTTATTGACAAACTTGAACGAACCGTGAAAACAGATCGAAATCCCTTCGTCCACCTCCTGCCAGTCTTGCCCGCGTAGTCTAATCGCCACCTTCAAATGGTACAATATTGTTAGCAAGCCATACACCATTATAATATTTAAAAAAAAAGAAACAGAGCATAGCACAATACCGTGTATAACATACACAGCTGAAACCTAAGGGGAAGCGCTCAAACAGTACTTTTATGGATTATATCGAAGTGTGGCACGACGTTCGGGAACAAGACAAATGAAGCGATGAGTTGGAAAGCCATGTTCATTCTGCAGAAGTCCGCACCGAAGTTTGCTCCAGTGGGTAGGTCTGAGAACTACGACTGCCGACACCTTCACAATTCGCAAGGCAGACGTGTGCGTCCTTGCGGCTAGCGCAAGCAGTTCAAGCAACTGTAGCGCGGCAGGATATCTGATGCAACAGAGCATGACGTGCTTACAGCCGGAATCTCTTGATAATTTGACGTTTCGTACAATAAGTGTGAAGGAAGGAACTGTAAACTATGCACAAAAACTTGTTTTATTTCATTTTCATTTATTGCTACCCTCAAGGCCAAAGCCCTTAGAGAGGGGAGTGAGTAAAAAAAAGTAAACGTACAAGCAAACAAGAAACGCAGCAAACAATACCTAAAGACAAGTTCTTCGGCCCTATAGACTGTATATACTACCAATGCATAGTGTGATACAGGGAAATATTGCTATAACAATTCTTTTTGTCCTTTCGGCTGTTTATACGTACTTCCAAAAGTACACTTGGTGCACGGACTTCGTTTTAATGATTATCTAGGATAGCTTATTTTTAACAAAGGTAATACACTTGTTTTTTCCCCTCTATTTCTCTTGTCATGGCAAGCTGTTACTGGGCTGAAGTCGAGAAGCGTATGTGGGGGGTTTAGTTGGTAAGACAAAACTTTGTAAAAAATTGAACTGCGCCAGAGACGAGACACCAGAAACGAAGTGGACAGGACGAACGCAGACTAACAACTGGTTCATTGAAATCACATACACAACCCTTATGAAACAATGCGCGTGCGCAGTGACAGTCATGACCACGTGACAGAATTGCACCCCCCCCCCCCCAAGACTCCTATCTACAAAAGAAAATCACGCTCCTTCCTGGAAAGATACACAGATGCGCCGCTGACGCACTTATCAGGCCCGTGTCTTGCTATCCAAGAGGCCAACAGGATTTCCCTTGCTCTTTGGCTCTTCCCTACTGAAAAAATCCGCATACCGTCATACGGAAAACATACGGATTCCGCATATTTTCCGTATAAAATATATGGATTTTGTACGGACGTATACTGATGCTTACGGAAATTGTAAGGAACATACGGAAGCATCATATGGTACATAAGGAATTCCGTATGGGCGTACGGATGTGGCCATAAGGAACATGCGGATGCCATATCTGTTATACGGACAGACTCATACGGCGATACGGAATATACGGAAAGAACAAACGGAATCCGTATGGGCTATACGGAAAGATCCACGTGGCAATAGTAGTATACGGAAAGCATGGTGTTCTACGTGAAACCATGACCATAGGCGAGCGCACGGGGGGGGGGGGGGGAGGGGCGCCCCCTTTTTCCCTCTTGTCACTTAAGAGGGAGGGGCTGCCCTCCCTCATAGCCTCCTCTATACAATTCTGTGCCCGTCAAACGCTCCCTCGGCGACCGTCGTCTTTCCCTCTCACCCACCATGGTATTACGCTACATTCTACCGCGGCGCGGCGCCACCTACGTTGGGCTTGTCTTTCGTGGCTTGAGGCGCTCCTGCCAGTGTATCGGACGTTGCCGTGTGTGTGTGTGTGTGCCTGCAGGAAAGGTTTATAATCTGCAGGATCTCGTAACGCCTTGGGAACCCGGAGGTGCATGACGCGACCTGCCACAACGCTAGTTACATCGGAGAACCACCTATTTTTGTGTCACCATGGACTTTGCTTGCTCGACCACGTTTCCCGCTTGCTTGGCATTACAGCTTCGAAGGTTTACCCGCCAGTGAGAATGCCATGCCTTCATTGCAGTTAAGGATGGCGGGTCAGTGCGATTACCTCGCACCGGCAGGACCTGTGTGAGAGATTGTGCTATTTCTACAGCCTCATAATATTTAGCATGGTCAGTGGTGGCAGACGTGAAGAAGTGCGTATGTGGTGGTGCGTGCCAGTACAGTGGTGTCGTGTCGTCTTACAGTGCGCATTGTTTGTGGTTATTCTGCGTGGTGCATGCGAGGGTGTTGTCATCTGACAGTGCACATCGTTTAGGCTTATTCTGCGCGTACATGTGCAGAATAAACATTATTCAGTTTACTTTGATCTCTCGATTAAGCTGTCCTCAAACAAGTTCTGACTTAATGGAAGACCTTGCCTGCATTGTATGGACTCGCTAAACCAAAATGACTATGGTATTATGGCATCCATAATACCACATTTCCGTATATATGGAAGCCGTATATACGGAGGGATACGGATTCGTATAATCCATATATATGGATTATGTGGATCCGTATCATGCGGATCCGTACCATGCGGATCCGTATCATGCGGATCCGTATCATACGGATCCGTATCATGCGGATCCGTAATACCATAATTCCATATGTACGGATCCGTATCTTCCGTACATACGGATTTTTTCACTAGGGTTAGCACGCCCTAGCACCTTGGTGCTACTAAAGATGGGCTTGCATTCCTGCGCGCATGCGCCACAATGCACTGGCAGGTGCTTCCCACTTCCGTCTCCTAATAAATTGGCATGCTCCATCAAACGCTTATTAATGCACCTTCCGGTCTGCCCCACATAAACCATTCCACAGGTCAGGGGGAATTCGTAGACCACTTCAGTTGTACAGGGTACATACGCACGTCTGTGCTTAACATCACGTTTCTCATTGTTAATTTAGCTTGCGTTAGACATGGCACACAAACGCGATAACTTGCAAGGCGCTGAAAAAATCATATCAACCTCGAATGTTCCCGCCACCCTTTTAATGCCATGCGACACCTTGTGTATGTACGGCATCACTTCAAACTTCCACCTTTCACTCTTCTCTGAATCTTTTTTCATCATTTTCTTTTTTCGTCGGCGGTCGTGTTACGGTGGCAAACGTCCTTCAATAGTAATTCTGCTACAGCCTGAAGTAGCGTCTACGGGAAACCCGCAATTCGGAGACGACTCACTTGGGAAGAGAAACTATCTTTGACGTTATAGTGACATGACTTGGTCAAAGATGACGTTAAGCATGACACCGCTATGCCCCTCTTCACAAGCTGCGAGTGAGAGGAATCAAAAGGCAAAAGGGCCTCGTTTGTGCGTGGCGAGTATGACCAGCACAAGTGTTTGCTATCTTTGAAAAACAACTTTAAACCTAAAAACTGCAGAGATGCATTGTCAGGCAATTCAAAAGTAAAGTTCAACTTGGTTGCTGTGAATTTAAAAGAATGAAGAATACGCTTCGCTATCTCTTCTAGGTGTCATGCGGTGTCATGCTTAAGCTCATCTTTGACAAGTCATGTCACCATAACGTCAAAGATAGTTTCTCTTCCCAAGTGAGTCGTCTCCGAATTGTAGGTTTCCCGTAGACACTACTTCAGGCTGTAGCAGAATTACTATTGAAGACGTTTGCCACCGTAACACGACCGCCGACGAAAAAGAAAATGATGAAAAAGATTCAGAGAAGTGTGAAAGGCGGAAGTTTGAAGTGATGCCGTACATACACAAGGTGTCGCATGGCGTTAAAAGGGTGGCGGGAAGATTCGAGGTTGATATGATTTTTTCAGCGCCTTGCAAGTTATCGCGTTTGTGTGCCATGTCTAACGCAAGCTAAATTAACAATGAGAGACGTGATGTTAAGCACAGACGTGCGTATGTACTCTGTACAACTGAAGTGGTCTACGAATTGTCTGTTAGTTCTCATTAATAATGTGTTTAACAAAGCAAACGAGCCCTTAAGTTCACACTTCTTTCCTTCCCTGACCTGTGGAATGGTTTATGTGGGGCAGACCGGAAGGTGCATTAATAAGCGTTTGATGGAGCATGCCAATTCATTAGGAGACGGAAGTGGGAAGCACCTGCCAGTGCATTGTGGCGCATGCGCGCAGGAATGCAAGCCCATATTTAGTAGCACCAAGGTGCTAGGGCGTGCTAAGAGCCAAAGAGCAAGGGAAATCCTGTTGGCCTCTTGGATAGCAAGACACGGGCCTGATAAGTGCGTCAGCGACGCATCTGTGTATCTTTCCCGGAAGGAGCGTGATTTTCTTTTTGTAGATAGGAGTCTTGGGGGTGGTGCAATTCTGTCACGTGGTAATGACTGTCACTGCGCACGCGCATTGTTTCATAAGGGTTGCGTATGTGATTTCAATAAACCAGTTGTTAGTCTGCGATCGTCCTGTCCACTTCGTTTCTGGTGTCTCGTCTCTAGCGCACTTCAATTTTTTACAAAGTTACTGGGCCGAAGACAAGCACTACAACTCCGGAAGGGTGCACGATTGGGTTGAATGGTAGAGCATACTTTAAATATAGACAGAGAGAGCAATAAAAACAAAGGCAAGGCAGGGTTCTGTTCTCTTTCTGCCTGTTAAAACGCTCCCTGTTGAAACTGAACTCATGCTGCAAATCATTTTTCTTGCTACAATAGCTGCTACCCAGGGGCCTAGCCAGAAATTTTTTCGGGAGGGGGGGGGGGGCACCTCATTGAAATGGTCATTTTTCGCTTTGTATGCAAAGGCGAAAAAAAATTTCAGGGAGGGGGGGGTGGCACGTACCCGGTGTGCCACTCCCTGGCTATGCCACTGCTGCTACCAAACGCTTTTTGATGATCCCCATTGTATTGGTAGAAAAAAATATGCACAGTATACCACTACCGAATAACGGTTTATCGTACGCAGTATGTCTGATCAACTGTTACCACAGCGAGTTCCTTTTGTACAAGGAATTACTGTAGATTATAGCATACTTGTTAGCGTAGCATGCGCCAACGAAGCGTAGATATTTGCTACTTAAAAGGCCTGGCTCTCGATTCTGTTTTCAGGCAGCACCCCCCTAGATTAATCGCTCGGGCCCCAGTCGGGCCCGATCTGCGGTCGGGCCGGGCCAGGCCGGGTAGGTGAAAATTTTTCCCGGGTTCGGGCCGGGCCCGGGTCTCGCTTTTGAGTCACCGGGCCGGGTTCGGGCGGGTAAACTTCAACGAGTGCCGGGCTCGGGCCGGGCCCGGGCCTAGAATCACGGCCCGTGCAGTGCTCTAATTCAAACAACTAAAAAAAAATTGGCGGATCTAAAGCCTTCAGCTTCGCCTTTAAGAGTTGAACGGGATAGCGATATCCTGTCCCATGGGCAGAATGCTTCAAACCACGAAAAATTACGCGCGTGAAATGTTTTCGAACTTGTATGTGCCCACTAAGGGGTCTTAAGGGAATACGCGCAGTAACGTTTCTGCCTTTTTTAATGGGTGGCTGGCTTTAAACCACGATGTCGTCGTGATATTCACACGTTCTGACGCCCGATGGCAATGTACGCTTGTACCACGCAATATTACTGCGATATTACATGTTTTATTGTGACGCCTGTATACAGGACGCGTGCGTTTGTAAAGCGTGAAAGTTATTTTCACTGCATTTCCAAGCAGAGGAAGGTATTTTTGCTGTATTTCCGAACAGTCGTGTGGCTATGTGGTAGAAAAGTGTCATCGCGATATTTTTGTTTTTATTTCTGTGTTTTTATATCTATAACCCAGTAGTTATTATGTGTTAACTTTTGCCCCTCCCCTCTTCAATGTACGTTTGTACTCTGAAGGTATTTAAAAAAAAATTGGGCGCGTATCTGCGTGCTTCGCCGCAAATGTCGTCGAAAGACGATAGTCTTCTGCCGGCCGTACTACACTGTTTTGCCTTGCCTCAGACAGCGCTTTCTCTATGTTGAATCGGCCGCATCTGGCTGGCCTTGATAAAATAGAAGAGGCGCTGCGTGAGACATGGACGCCATCTGGCAGTGCTGTCGAGAAACATCACCTTGTGCAGAACCCAGCAGCAACATATCGTCGGCCGAGGGCTTTTTCGTGCATAGCGTCGCTTTTTGAGCGCAGCCTAAGAAACGCTGGGGTCTCCATAATTACGTATCTATGTATTTTCTTATAAAGAAACATACCAGAGACTACTTATTTATTGACGTTGCTCCTCAGACATGCGTAACATTTGCTTTTTGATCGACAATGTTCACAAGTATGAACAAAAATACTTGTGCAAGATGGCTGGGCGCTCAGAAAGTGGTTAAAGTTTGGCCGGGTGGCTGAATCGTGTGACGTGCCGACAAACAGAGAGAAAGTCAGACAGACAGACAGACCAAAATTTGTCCGTTTAAGCGTCCCAAGAAAGACTATTGTCTTTAAAAATACACCCTCTTCCCACGCAGAGGGGCTGGGTTCGATCCTCACTCGGACGCGGAAATTTTAATTTATTAGATGTGAAGCATCTTATGGCGAGGCTTAATCCGGTGGTGGTGGTGGTGTGCCGTGTGCCCACCCTTACTGCGCATGCGCAAACAGTTAAACCTCCCTCTCCCCCTCTCTCTCCTCTAGGCAACCCTCCCCGCGGCAACCACACCCACACTGCGCATGCGCCTCCCTTCCTCTCTCCCCTCTAACACTCCCCCTCTCTCCATCGCTGCCCGCGGCGTCTAACTCCCCCTGCGCATGCGCGTCCCCCCTCTCTCTCCTCTCCTACGCTCCCCCCTCTCTCCTCTACGCATCCCTGCCCACGGCGTTCACACTCCCACTGCGCATGCGTGTCACCCCCCTCTCTCTCCTCTCCTACTCTCCTCCCTCTCTCGCCTCGCGACGCCGACGCAGGCAGCGTCTGCTAGCGAGTTTCTTGGTTGAAAAAACCGACTGCTCGCGCTGCACAACCGTTCACTGGCCATCCCGTATATATAGCAATGGATCTTGACCTCCAAGGTGGTGCCGGTGGGAGATTTCTCCTGTGCGTTGTTGAACAATAAAAAATCGCAGCGTGCGCGTTAACTAAAAGCGGAGTGCGGGTCTCTGTGTCCAGTCGGAGTCTTCTGTCTCTCATTGCCCATTAGCAGCGATTGGCATGTTCTAGTAGGAAAAACTGCTCCATCACTGCCTGCTTTGCGCCTCCCCAGTTTTCTCTCCTGCGCAACGCTGCGATGAGCGCCAGCGTCAACGCCGCCGCCAGTGTAAGCGTTAGCGCCCGCTGCTTCACATCTACACATGGTTCCTTTTAGCGGGAGATGGTGTAATTTTTTATTTGCATCTTTCTCAATTTTTCGGTGACGGACAAGATGATGATTATTCGCTCACAACCAGCGACGCCGATGCCGAATTTCCGCGAAACGAGCTCTTTAACGCTATCGCGTTAATACTGAGCAGCCTAGAGTATTTAGTGGGTTTACGCCAGATGTCTGATGGCAGCTCCTACAAGTGCAGCATTGTGTGTGAAATTTTAGGCATATTTTGGTGCGTACCCGAATCGAACTTAGCACGCTATGTTTTACGTTGTAGCAATGATGCCTTTGAATGTTGCGGGAATGCGACCAAAAGCCACGTTGAGGCAATGTTAGAAGGTAACATTGCCGCAACGTTGTGGCAACAATGCGTGCTACTAGGGTACGCTACACAAACACCACGACGGTTCGCAGACATACACACACACACACACACACACACACACACACACACACACACACACACACACACACACACACACACACACACACACACACACACACACACACACACACACACACACACACACACACGAGAGAGAGAGAGAATTCCACTGAAAGTCGTTCACAGATCAGGAGATCGCAGGAAGGACAGTAGGGCTTGTACGGCTTTCTTCTGCGTCCGGAAGATAGCGTGGTAATCTTTCCTGTGAAGGAGGCTGGTCATCTAGCTCGTTCAAAGGTATCACAAAGAGATTCTCTTTGTGGGCTATCCTTCGGGCAGTCGCGCCCACATTACTCCTGCATAGGAGCTTTTTCCAAGGCCGCCTGAAGACCTGGCATTTTGCTGTCGAAGAATACTTGACTGCTACACTGAATGCCTAGGGTCGATACCTGATGGGATCTTCATTTTCATTCTTCGCATTAGTGGGGTCTACGCAGGTAATCCCAAATTTTCTTAAAGCACAGCGTTCATATTACGAGTGTCTATTCTCGCCGTTCCTCGGTAGATATAAACTTTGAATCGCCTGTGGAACATGCCCGTATTCCGGGGCCCGCAGTACACGGGTATGTGCCACAAGTAACTGGAGGAAAGGGTTTCATCACATGCGCGAAAGGATTTTGGCGCTGTTCCTGTCATGACGAGACAGTCATGTACATCATGCTCGCATTCCCTCCTATGGCAATTTCGGTCTATACCAAGTTAAGGAGAGGGCCTTGAGTGCACGCGGACGCAAAATAGATAGATAGATAGATAGATAGATAGATAGATAGATAGATAGATAGATAGATAGATAGATAGATAGATAGATAGATAGATAGATAGATAGATAGATAGATAGAAAGAAAAGTTCAAGTTCTAAGGTTTGCTTAGAAATGCTTCGCATATCTAAGGCCCTAGGAGAAAGAAGTGGCAAAAAGGAAAAGAAAAAAAAAGAAAACATAGGATCATGGTGCGCGAAAGTCAGAACCACATTACAGTTTATGAAATAGCTTAATGTCCCCGAGAAATCTCAACAGAAGTTTTATAATTTGACGTTCCAAAGAAGCAGATGGCATAGGCCCAAATTTTTACCGAGATCTCAGGGTGATTGGCAGATTGAGCTTGTTTACTTCGGCGAAAAGTTTTCTTGTTAAGTCGGCATAGAAATGCCAACGCACTTAAAAGACAACTAATCTGTTTATAAGCAACGCCAAGCTGTAAAACATAATGTCGTCGCCATATTGTGTTTGTGAAGGAGGAATACACCATGTATTGTTTTCACGTTTGTTCGATGTGGCACAATTATCTTGAAACATGCTGAAGTATTGAAGTATCCATGCACCATTGCACAATGTACGAATTCTGCGTGCCGTTAACCATCACGGCGCAAGAGCGCACACGCAGACACCGCAATAACTACACACGCCGGCCATCGCTCGTTTGAAGTAACGGAACATAACGAAACTTTGCACAACGGCCGGCGGCTTCGACGGGCTCCGATGGCGGCGGCGAAGCACGGCTCCGCCGGCTGCGAGCGGCGCGCGCCGGCGTGGGGAGCACGGCTTTGCCGGCACGACTGCAAGCGCTGCCATAGGCTGCTTTAATTTTGCCTCGCCATTGACTCTAGCGCCAATTTCGCCTTCAGTTATCGCTCTTCTGGCTGGCGGCACATTTCAAGATGGTGGCTGTGACGTAGGCTGTGACGTATTTACTTGGGACGCCGGAGCGGCCGGCTTTCCGGCCGTTGGCTCCGTCTTCAGCGATCATAGAGGGGATATCTAAGGACAAAGTACCAGGAGGGTAAAAGAAACCCACGTGACTTGTACAGATAATAAATAAGTGTGGCGCCATCAGTCCGCCGGGATGACAACTAAAATACGCGTTTTTTTTTATGCGAAGCGTCTTATGGCGAAGTTCAATCCAGTGGTGGTGGTGGTGTGCGGCCAACCACCCTTACCGCGCATACGCAAACCCTTTCAAAAAAAATAAAGATAAAAAATCTTCCTCTCCCCCCTCTCTCTCCTGTAGGCATCCCTCCCCGCGGCGACCACACTCTCACTGCGCATGCGCGTCCTCTCCCTCTCTCCCCTCCTACGCTCCCCCCTCTCTCCTCTAGGCATCCCTGCCCGCGGCGTCCACACCCCCCACTGCGCATGCGCGTCCCCCCCCTCTCTCTCTCTCCTTTCGCCTTCAAGTCACCTTAGGTGAAGGCACAAGGGAGCCTGTGAGTATTGACGTGTCATGGATGTGTGTAGTGTTCGATGACACATGCTAACCTCTCAAGACTGTCATCGTTTCCCTAACGCGCTTTTATTATGAGTGGGTGTTTACAACAGTTACACACGTCGTTGACTCCAACAGAAGAAACAACAGCTTCGTCGTGGCAGCGAATATTCATTTACATATTGACATATCTCTCTTCTCCACCCACACACAAAATAAACGTTGTTACGTTACGTTGGTCATATATGTAGCCGAAATCAGGTGACAATTCCTGGCATGTCAAATTAAGGGTAAATTTTTACGATAGAAATGCAATATCAAGTTTGAAAGAAGCCTGAGAGATCGCCATCAGCGCTCACTACCTGAGTATGAACAAAATCGATTGGAATATTGCCAGTTCAGTCCGCCACGGTGGATCAGTGGCTACGGTGCTCGGCTGCTGAACCGAAGGTCGCGGGTTCCATCGCGGCCGCGGCGGTAGCATTTCGATGGATGCGAAATGGTCGAGGCCCGTGTACTGCGCGATGTCAGTGCACGTTAAAGAACACCCGATGGTCAAAATTTCCGGTGCCCTCCACTACTCCGTCTCTCATAATCACATCTTTGTTTTGGGACGTAAAAGACCAGATATTATTAATATTATTATTATTATTATTATTATTATTATTATTATTAATATTGCACGTTAAATATATTGCGCACACGCCTGGCGCAGTTTCTCACACCAGATCAGTACAAGGCGTCTCTCAAGCATCTGCAACACAATGTCGCTTTCGGCGTCGTCACTGCTGAAGAACTCCGGTGTTGTTACGGCTGCTGAAGCCGTTGGCTTGGGCAACTGCTCCGGCACGTGCTCCACCTCCTCAAGCTCTTCGCCAGTGACGCACGCGTCGGCACAATAGGCCACGATATTTTCCACAGACAAAATGGGGGGACGTGACAAGGCGGCGTCAAAGGCAGCGTAATCGCTTTATGCCGTGCCGTCAGCGCCAACACTCTCCATGGGGGCTAAGCTGATTTCTCTTGTAGCGAAATTGGTCTCCGCTTCCTCGGTGGCATCTTGTTTATCTATCCGGCCCGTTGGAAGGTTGCAAGCACAGAGATGACATCGCAGGACCAACGCGCAGCCCACAGGAGAGAGACAGGAAACCCGACAAGACCACGATAAGCATTTCCTACAATAGCGATAACGATGAGTCACCCAGTTCACGTAAAAAGGATGACTCCGGGGAACAAACACTTTTCTCGAACTTTGTACTTTTGTTGAATACATAAGTCATTTTAGCAACCGAATACGTCACAGACTACAAATATACATGAAAAATAAATTGCGCGGAAGCTGTGCTTCTGGTGGCGGGACTTAGCAATGCATCATAGATGTCAACCTCACCGCTTCTGGCAGCCAATTCGATCACGTCAAGTCACCAAGGGGGCACTTGGGCCCCCTTGGAGGGCCCTTTCGCAACTTTCAATGCGGGAAAGGCCCCACAGTTGCGACGTAACTGCGGGGTTTACAGTGCATGGATCCCATGGGAGCTATGACAGGGCTGGCCGAAAACGGAGACACAGCTAGCAAAACGCAGTAACTGTAAACCTAACAGCGGGGTATGGTCATGTAAAGTATACGCATTGAATGCTATATTACAGTCGTAACAAAGTCGGTCCCTGACGGTGGCAAGTTATCTTTTCGTCCATTTTTCTTTGTTCACATTTACATTACAATTACTTCTAAATGCATCCCCTATACATTCGTTGGCACCATTGTCTGTTAGTTCTCACTAATTTACAAAGCAAACGAGCCCTTAAACCTACACTTCTTTCCTAAAGTCTTAACAAGTTATACATAATTTACGACTAATGAAACAATCTCTTGCAACTCGTCTTTGTATTGGGTTCAGTAAATATGAAGACATATGCTACATTTTAAATAGCGCATCACGGCCTTTTGTATCCTTATGTTGCAACTAATTCTTCCAGAAAACCTACGCGAAAGGACATAAATAACTATAGAGGCATTGGGTGTTGTGCAAGATTGCTTCTGTGCAGGAAAACTCGTTCAAATGGCTCCAACCGCACTACGTCAATGTCACTATCTTTGACCTACAGCCCTCGATACTATAACCTGGTGCTGATTTCCTGAACAGATCTGTTTTTTAGATGCGAAGCAGCTCTTTGACTAGCCTGTGTAACGCTGTCGCTCCCTCCGTGCGTCCGTACGAACGCGCCGCAACGCGCTCCACTCGCCGCAGGTGTGGAGCGGTGCCAAGTAGGTCACGCCGCAGCTGCGCGTTGACGTCACGCTCCCCTCGCAGTGCGCGCTGACGTCACTCTCTCCCTCGCCTGCCGCGCGCTTGCCGCAGCGCCCGCCGATGCCGCCTGACGCGCGCCTAACGTACGCGTTGAAACATGTCTGTACGTGTCACCTCTCTCTTTCCTGTGCAACGCCGCGATGAGCGCCAGCGTCAACGCCGCCGCCAGTGTAAGCGTTAGCGCCCCGCTGCTTCGCATCTACACATGGTTCCCTTTAGCGGGAGATGGTGTGATTTCCCTCCCCTTCCCTCTATCCTGAGCCCCTTCCACACCAAAGAGCTGTGGGACGATTCCCCTCTGCGACGGGCCTCCCGAGGTCCGCCAGGCCTTGGTTCAACGAGCCCGGGTGGTCGCCGAGGTCATCATAGGGAACCCGGACTAGGGTTTCCTCCCACATGCTTGGTGTATATTAGATGTGAAGCATCTTATGGCGAAGCTTAATCCGGTGGTGGTGGTGTGCCGCGTGCCCACCCTTACTGCGCATGCGCAAACCCTTTAAAAAAATAAAAAAAACCTCCTCTCCCCCTCTCTCTCCTCTAGGCATCCCGCCCCGCGGCCACAACACACACACTGCGCATGCGCCTCCCCCTCCTCTCTCCCCTCTTACACTCCCCCCTCTCTCCTCTAGGCATCCCTGCCCGCGGCGTCTACACTTACACTGCGCATGCGCGTCCCCCCCTCTCTCTCCTCTCCTACGCTTCCCCTCTCTCCTCTAAGCATCCCTGCCCACGGCGTTCACACTCCCACTGCGCATGCGTGTCACCCCCTCTCTCTCCTCTCCTACGCTCCCCCCTCTCTCGCCTCGCGACGCCGACGCAGGCAGCGTCTGCTAGCGAGTTTCTTGGTTGAAAAAACGGACTGCTCGCGCTGCACAACCGTTCACTGGCCACCCCGTATATATGGCAATGGCTCTTGACCTCCAAGGTGGTGCCGGTGGGAGATTTCTCCTGTGCGTTGCTGAACAATAAAAATTCGCAGCGTGCGCGTTAACTAAAAGCGGAGTGCGGGTCTCTGTCCAGTCGGAGTCTTCTGTCTCTCATTGCCCATTAGCAGCGATTGGCATGTTCCAGTAGAAAACACTACTCCATCACTGCGTGCTTTGCGCCTCCCCAGTTTTCTCTCCTGCGCAACGCTGCGATGAGCGCCAGCGTCAACGCCGCCGCCAGTGTAAGCGTTAGCGCCCGCTGCTTCACATCTACACATGGTTCCCTTTAGCGGGAGATGGTGTAATTTTTTTCTAATGCAATCATTCACATTATCCAACAGTGGAGGCGTTTGAACATGCCAGCATGAACGGTGAATTCTTGCAGAAAAATTGTTTTCCGTTATTAAAAAATCCGGATGGATTCAAACAACTAAATTACGGAGCAGTTGAGAGTATATGTTGCGTTTAGGCCCGATGTCTGTTGTCAGCTCCTGCAAGTGCAGCAAATGCGTGTGAAAATGTTTGGGGGGGGGGCGCGCGCGCGCGCGCGCGCGCGCACACACACACACACACACACACACACACACACACACACACACACACACACACACACACACACACACACACACACACACACACACACACACACACACACACACACACACACACACACACACACACACACACACACACACACACACACACACACACACACACACACACACACACACACACACACACACACACACACACACACACACACACACACACACACACACACACACACACACACACACACACACACACACACACACACACACACACACACACACACACACACACACACACACACACACACACACACGGATTTTGAACGGCGCTACAACTCAGGCGAGAATACTAATGAATACACGAACACAAGCGCCGACTCACAACTGAAGTTTATTCAAAGCACATATATATACACACACGTGGCTACACACAAACGCGAAAGAACAAACAAGTTTGTAGCCACGTGTGTGTATATATATGATATGTGCTACTGAATAAACTTCAGTTGTGAGTCGGCGCTTGTGTTCGTGTATTCATTAGTATTCTCGCCTGAGTTGTAGCGCCGTTCAAAATCCATGCATCCTTACCAACTCGCCCAGTTGTCAGTGCTACTGAAACACACACACACACGCGCGCGCGAGAGAGAGAGGGTAGATTGCATTACACTCAGAGTCGTTCACAGACAAGTAGATCGCAGGAAGCACAGTAGCGCTTGTACGACTTTCTTCTGCGACGTTAAGTCTCGACGATAACGTGGTATCCTTGCTTCTGACGCAGGCTGGTCATTTACCTTCTTCAAATCATCACAAAGAGATTTTCTTTGTGTGCTATACTTCGGGCAATCGCGCATAAGTATGTCGAATTCTGTCTTCATGTATCCACTGTACGTAGGCGTCGGTGTGAGCCACCCCCATAGGCACCGCCCACAGACCAGAGGCAGCTGCGTTGCTCGCACTGGCCTGTCCCAAGTTCGCTAACATTTACCGTTAGGGGCCTGCAGAAAAGAGACGCACGCGCGCGTCCCACGTGCATCCCGGCCACGATCCGCCCACTCGTGCAGGGAGGGAGAGGTGCGCATCGCGTTTCGTTTTGACCAATCCCGTCTCAATACTGTTGTTTTGATCCGCATGGCTGTACGCTCCGGCGCTGCAGTCACACGGGAAAACGTGAATGCGCGGGGCCAATACGCACCGACTGTTCGGTCGGACAACTGACGTTGTACCCACGTAACGCCTGCATAAGATCTTTTCCTAAGGCAGCTTGAAGACAAGGCATTTCTTTGTAGAAGAATACTTGACTGCCACGCAGTATGCCTATGTACGATTACTGATTGGGTCTTAATTTTTATTGTTTGTGATCGGGTCAACGCAGGCCATGCCGCATTTTTTAAAACTAGCGCTCAAATTACGAGCGTCTGTTTTCGCCGTTCCTGGGAAGATTTAAAATATGAGTCACCTGTGGCCCATACCCGTATACCGGGGCCCGTGGTATTCGGGTATGTGCCACTCTTGGAGTAAAGGGTTTGATCACATATGTAACAGTATTCTCGCGTTATTCAAGTCATGACGAGACAGTGACATTTGTCACACCCTCATGCTCTCCTATGCTAATTTTGGTCCATCCCAAGTTAAAAAAGGCGACCTGGAGCGCACCCAGGCGCAGGATAGATAGATAGATAGATAGATAGATAGATAGATAGATAGATAGATAGATAGATAGATAGATAGATAGATAGATAGATAGATAGATAGATAGATAGATAGATAGATAGATAGATAGCAACGCTAACGTTCCTTGGGCTTGCTAAGAAATATTCGCATATCAAACGCCCTAGGGGGGAAGAGTTCAGAAAAAGGAAAAGAAAAAAGAAAATACGTGATCGTGCTACGCGCAAGTCAGAACCATATTACTGTTTATGAAACCAGGAGCGCACCCAGGCGCAGGATATATAGATAGATAGATAGATAGATAGATAGATAGATAGATAGATAGATAGATAGATAGATAGATAGATAGATAGATAGATAGATAGATAGATAGATAGATAGATAGCAACGCTAACGTTTCTTGGGCTTGCGAAGAAATAATCGCATATCAAAGGCCCTAGGGAGAAAGAGTTGAGAAAAAGGAAAAGAACAAAGAAAATGCATCATGCTACGCGCAAGTCATGCTACGCGCGATCATGCTACGCGCAAGTCAGAGCCATATTACTGTTTATGAAATAACTTAATGTCCCCGAGAAAACTGAACAGAAATTTTATAACTTGGCGTCCGACCGAAGCAAACGGCATAGGTGCAAATTTTATCGAGATCTCACGGTGATTGGAAAGTTGAGCATGTTGTACTTCGGCGAAAAGTTTTCATATTGAGTCGGCATAGAAACGCGTAGGCACATAGAAGTCAAGTAAATCTGCTTTTAAGCAATGCCATGTTGAAGATGATTCTGCTGTGACCATATTGCGTTTGTGAAAGAGGAATGCGCCAGATTTAGTTCTTCCGTGTGTTCGATGTGGCCACAAGCGTGCGCAGGGTTCCCCTTCAGGGGGGTGAAGGTTCTTCGCAGCGCCCTCCTCCCTATAAGGTCAATGTATGGGGCTGGCTTTGCGCACCCCCCTTCGCCCCCACCTACCTATTATGCCAATGTATATGGCAGGCTTTGCGCCACCCCCCCCCTTCTCGCCCCGCCCCCCCCCCCCCGGCTCCCCCCGTGCGCTTCTCACGGGACCGTAAAAAATAACGTAGGGAGCCGGAAACGTATTAGCCAAAAATTATAAATTATAGTTGTGGCGAGAAGCAGGCACTTTTATTTCTAAACATTTTCATTAAAGAGAGGTAATCCGGTCTTCAAGGAACTGTACAGGCTCGCCTGGCGCATTTTCTCAGACCATATCAGTACAAGGCGTCTCTCAAGTATGTGCAGCAAAACGTCACTTTCCGCGTCGCCACTGCGCTCAAATCTCCGCAAAGATCCGGCGCTCTTACGGCCCATGAAGCCGTTAGCTGGGGCAATTGCTCCGGCAGCTGCTCAACCTGAACTCCGCCGTCAGTGACGCACAGGTCCGCACACTCGGCCACGATATCGTCGACGCAAAAAATGGCGGAGGTGACAACGGTGGTGTCAACGGAAGCGTAATCGCCGTACGCCATGCCATCAGCGCCAACACTCTCCCTCGCAGCTAACGTGACTTCTCTTGCATCGAAAGTGGCTTCCGCATTCTTGGTGCCATCCTGTTTGTTTACCTATTGCGGACGTTGGAAGCGTGGAAGCACTACGACGACATCAGGAACACACGACCAACGCGCATCCCACAGGAGAGACAGGGAACACGAAAAGACCACGAAAAGACCACGAAAAATATTTCCAACAAAGCGATAACGATGAGTCCATCCCGCCACACATTTCACGCAGAAAGGATGACTCCTGGAAAGAAACACTTACCTCGAAGCGCGTAGTTTTTTTTGAATGCATCCAAACATTTTCAGCAGCAAATTACGTCATAGGTTGCATGTTTAGATAAAAAAGTCACAGTTTCGCCGCAAGGGTGAAGCAATGATTGCGATAGCAACAAATGCGAATGACACGGGAAGAACGGCAAGTAGATCGTAAGGTGCCGCGCACTCCTCAAGTTTAAAGACGCAGGAAAAGAACAAACACAGGACGAGCGCGAACTAACAAAGTTCACAGCTCGACACTTAACGCGCTGCTCAAACACAAAGGGACGCACGAAACGTAGCGCGAACGAACAAGTGTCACAGTTGTTAGTTCACTGAGTTTGAAGAGCGCGCTTCTTTCGCAAACCGGGCCTCTGCTGCGAGTGAAGCGACCTTCGAGCGCTCTGTAATCTAAATGGAGTCTTTCTGGCGAAAGCGCACGATGTACTGACTCCCCCCCCCCCCTCCCCCCCCCCCCTTTCACAATATAAGCACGCGCACGTGCGCGCTCGGGCGACTACGTCCCGTAGGGCAAAGTAAACATGCATCCCAACGAGCGGGAACACCGAACGCGCCCTTTGCACCCCTCTCTCTGGTAATGTGGAAAACACGCCGAAATCGGCGTGTTCTCTGCGATTCCCTAAGGTCGTAGAACCTCCAGCGGTAAATGGTGTATATAAATATCTCGCCGCTAGTATGCTGAAGGACGTGCGCTTGTCGGGCCAAGTGGTTAACGCCGCGCGCTGAAAAGCGAGAGGTCACCTTTCGAATCCGCGCGTCGGAAAATATTTTGCTTCGTGGCTTTTATATTTATACATATACATATACGGGACATGACGGCGACGGCAACGAGAAAAACCAGCCAGGACTGTCCATATAATTGCTATCGCAATAAAATACCAACCTCTGAGGTTGTGTTGCTGGTGGCAGTATTGGCGGCGAGATCGAATTATAGGAGGCAGCACCGTCGCGGCGGTTGTGTGGATAGACGATCGGCGGCGCGTATGCAAATGCACACAGCGGCGCTTGGTTGTGAGCCTGTTTGAGCCGATTGTCGGCAAATAAAGTGCGTTGATGGTAGCCTAACGGTGGTATAAGCTTTCCACTGCCAGATTAATGCGTGAAGCCGGCCTAACGTTCCTATTTCGTTTGAGATAAGCGCAATCTGCCAGTGAAAGGTGTGCTCGCCCTCAGCAACAGTCGAGTCTTTTCGCACTGTGCTTGATGCTTTTTCCTGTTTTATTTGAACATGTTTAGCTTGTGTTTTGCCTTTGCTACAGTAGCATTGTATTCGCGCAACTGAACCAATAATTTATGCCTTGTTCGAGCGACTGCTAATAAAAAAAAAAGAGAGAAGGCCTGTACTACTGCGTAATGAGTTGCAGTAAAACTTTGCGCACTCTGCTTTTCTGCTTGCACATATACGCATCGGCAATTTTTTTTCGTTTTTGTAATTCTAAGCGGCCTCTGCAGACGCTAGTTAATGCTTTTCGGTAGCACAACGGTTTCGAGATCACGGACACGTCGCGAGATGGGAGTCACTAAAATTACGCATGCACACCTCGATATTTAGTACTTCTTTTGTTTAGGACGACGCCAAATGCACCATGCGACGCGCTTGAACGACAAAACAGCACCAGTATTGAAATGATATTGGCGAATGGACGGTACGATGATCACTCCTAGCGCCAAACTAACATGTGCATGCACCCACTTATCAGAGTGCAGATAAGGCGCGGAAGGCGAAAAGCTTGTGTATATCGTGTAGGCTTGCGTACAAGGATTTGATACTGGGCTGACACAACGGAATAAGCAACCGTCCGAGGACATGCATCACGTTCGCACGCATGCAAACATGTTGTGGCTAGCAGACGACTCAAGGAGCCATCCACACTACGGGGTTTTTCGTCCGCTCACCGCTGGGTGGCGACTCTGTTCGATCTCGAGGCCAATACTTAAGAAGAATCCATCATAGATATCGTCCTCACCGCTTCTGGCCACCAATTCGATATCCTCAAGCCACCAAGTGGACAAAGCCGAAAAGTCAACATGGCCCCCCTGAGCTTCAATGCGGTAATGGTTCCACAGTTGCAACGTAACAGTGGGAGTTCCCAATGCATTGGATCCCATGGGAGCTGTGCTAGGGCTGGATGAAAACGACGTAACCTCCAGGAAAAGGCCGCACTCAGGAGCGATATGTTAAATGAATGATATGTTAAATATGTAAAGTCGAAGTATTTAATGGAAGAATGTACGCCTAAAGAAAGTATCTGCTGCAACTGGTCTTTGTATCTTATTCAGTAAATTTAAAGCCATCTGTCTCATGTTTAAGATCTCATGTCTGCGATTTTCCCCCTTAAATGTTGCGACTAATTCTTCTAGAAAACCTACGCGAATGGACATAAATGGGTAGGGAGGCATTGAGTGTTTCGCAGAATTGCTTCTTTGCGGAGAAGCACGAACAAGTCGCCTTAAAAGCAGTTGTTCATTGACACAATTCCACACAACTACGTAGTGTAACATGCCCCAATGTGTTGTCCGCACGTCTTTCGCAGTGCGATCGTTTTAAAGCCCCAGTGGGAACGATGCCGTCTAGCAGGAAATCTATCGGCGTTGTCCGTTATTGAAAAAATTACACCATCTCCCGCTAAAGGGAACCATGTGTAGATGTGAAGCAGCGGGCGCTAACGCTTACACTAGCGGCGGCGTTGACGCTGGCGCTCATCGCAGCGTTGCGCAGGAGAGAAAACTGGGGAGGCGCAAAGCAGGCAGTGATGGAACAGTGTTTCCTACTGGAACATGCCAATCGCTGCTAATGGGCAATGAGAGACAGAAGACTCCGACTGGACACAGAGACCCGCACTCCGCTTTTAGTTAACGCGCACGCTGCGAATTTTTATTGTTCAACAACGCACAGGCGAAATCTTCCACCGGCACCACCTTGGAGGTCAAGATCCATTGCCATATATACGGGATGGCCAGGGAACGGTTGTGCAGCGCGAGCAGTCGGTTTTTTCAACCAAGAAACTCGCTAGCAGACGCTGCCTGCGTCGGCTTCGCGAGGCGAGAGAGGGGGAAGCGGAGGAGAGGAGAGAAAGGGGGGTGACACGCATGCGCAGTGGGAGTGTGAACGCCGTGGGCAGGGATGCTTAGAGGAGAGAGGGGGGGAGCGTAGGATAGGAGAGAGAGAGGGGGGGACGCGCATGCGCAGGGGGGAGTTAGACGCCGCGGGCAGGGATGGAGAGAGGGGGGGAGTGTAAGAGGGGAGAGAGGAAGGGAGGCGCATGCGCAGTGAGGGTGTGGTTGCCGTGGGGAGGGATGCCTAGAGGAGAGGGAGGGGGAGAGGAGGTTTTTTATTTTTATTTTTTTCTTTAACTGTTTGCGCATGCGCAGTAAGGGTGGGCACGCGGCACACCACCACCACCACCACCACCACCGGATTAAGCTTCGCCATAAGATGCTTCACATCTAAAATCCGAATGGATACGAACAATTAAAAATACGGAGCAACTTAGTGTATTTTCTGGGTTTACGCCGGATGTCTGTTGGCACCTCTTACAAATGCAGTAAAGCTGTGTGAAATTGTTCAGCACGTTTAGGTACGTACAAGAATCGAACATAGCCCTTCCACCTTCGAGGCAAGTAGGCTACGCAAATACCACGACGGTGTGCGCGCACAAAACACACACACACACACACACACACACACACACGCACGCACGCACGCAAACACACACACACACACACACACACACACACACACACACACACACACACACACACACACACACACACACACACACGCACGCACGCACGCACACACACGCACGCACGCACGCACGCACGCGAGAGACAGATTTACAATGAGAGTCGTTCACATATCAGTAGATCGCAAGAAGGACAGTAGCGCTTCTACCACTTTCTTCTGCGACGTTAAGTCTGGAAGACAGCGTGGTAATCTTTCCTCTCATAATGAATCTGTACCAACTAGCCCGCCTATCAACTCTCCTGCAATCTTTCCTCTGACAGGGGCTGGTCATTTAACTTGTACAAAACATCACAAAGGCATTCTCTTTTCGTGCAATCCCTCGGGCAGTCGCACCCACATCACGCTTCCATAGCACCTTTTTCCAATGCAGCTTAAAGGCCTGGAATTTCTTTGTAGAAGAATACTCCACTGCCACGCAGAATGCCTAGTTTCGATGCTTGATGAGATCTTCATTGTCATTCTTTGCATTAGTCGGGTCAACGACGGCAATGCCGCATTTTCTTAAAGGTCTAGCACTCAAATTACGACTGTCTATTCTCGCCGTTCCTAGGTAGATATAAACCGTGAATCACCTGTGGAGCGAACCCGTATACTGGGGCCCGTGGTATACAGGTATGTGCCGCAGGTAACTCGAGGCAAGGGTTTCGTGACACACATGACAGTATTTCCGCGTTCGTCCTGTCATGACGAGACACTCATGTTCATACTACCCTCATGCCCTCCTATGAGAATTTTGGTCAGTACCAAGGTAAGGAGGGCACCTTGAGGCACCCAGACGCACGATAGATAGATAGATAGATAGATAGATAGATAGATAGATAGATAGATAGATAGATAGATAGATAGATAGATAGATAGATAGATAGATAGATAGATAGATAGATAGATAGATAGAAAATCTCATGTTCTATCTGTTTGCGAAATGCTTCGCAGCACGTTCCGCGCAGGCCTGGCGGTTTTTTTACCGAGATCTCAAGGTGATTGGCATATTGAGGATGTTGTACTTCGGCGAAAAGTATTCTTCTTATGTCGGCATAGAAACGCATACGCACTTAAAATCAGATAATCTGTTTATAAGCGTTGCCGATCTGTAAATTATTATGGTGTCACCTTATTGCGTTTGAGAAGGCGGAATGGGCCAGATTTATTTGTCACGTTTGTTCGACGTGGCACAACGTTCTATGAAACCCGATGACCAGTAAAGATTACCAGCGCTTCCCTCGCGCGCTAATATTAGAACTGCTTGTTTGGAACAGTTACACACGTCGTTGACTCCAAGAGACGCAGAAAGAGGCTCAGCGTGACCGCAAACAATGATTTAAATATTAATAATGTAGTGCTCCCTTCCCCTTAGAAATAAGTGTTATGTTATGTTATTAATATTTGTAGAAAAAACCAGGTGACAACAGGTGGCCTGTAAAAACATGGGTAAATTTTAATGCGATATTATTAAGTCAGAAAGAAGCCTTGCTGGAAAGAAAGATATCCACACTGGCCACTTGAGAAGGAGCCATATTGATTGTAATATTGCACTTGAAGTATATTCCACGTTCATAGTTTCTTCGCCGCTTCTCTGCCTGTTTTCTAAAGCGAAGAAATAAAGTCAATTGACTGATTGATTGATTGGCTGACCAATAAATATTGCCGATATGCAGCTCCAAGTATTTCGTATTACGGACAAGCGGTAAGGTAACGACTGCGGATTTCTGGGTTTTGACAAGACTGCTTTAGTTCTGGCAGTAACTAGTTATAAACAGTTTCCTTTTTTGTCATGGGTTTTTTCATATGGAGGAGTGTTTGCTTTGTAAGCTAAACCTTCCATACCTGTCCAGGTTAAATATAAATTGTAAAATAAGTTTTACCATTTATTGATGCGAAAATGAGCTCAAGCTGTGTATATGTAAATACGGGCACAATATGAACACACGCATGCCCGTACACGCGTACAACCTTTAAGGGCCCCTCACAAGGTCACCTAAGAAATTGTAGTTGGACAGAGGAAGTTGTTGCGTGATATAATATAGGAATTTTTTTTAATTGGTTCATTAAGAGCTGTGAAAATCAATCGGCGCGAGACCATGATGCGATGATTTGGGCTTCCAACCCTAGCGACTAGCCCAGGCTAGCCATCGCAAGCCAAACCGATGCCCTGCCCCCTTCGGCATCGGCGCCAGTGGATCCCATGACGCAGCAACACGTCAGGCGCACGCAAAGTCACCTGCACATGGCGTGGTTGGCCCGAGCTAGCCCGAGCACGCGAATAGTGTTGTGTTGTTTCGGTATTCTTCCGGCGTTCTCTGCGGTGTAATGCCTTTTTCTGCGGGATGGATCGCTCGATGCGCGCACGTTTGGTGCAGCTAACACGGACTATGGGTCCTTATCGTGACACACCGCGTCGCACCGCTATGGGGAAGGCGCGCTCGCCGATCACTAGACTTGCAACCAATTACTGAGCATGAAAGCTGCGACACTGTAGGGTCACGAGACTAGCGATGTCATGATGAGTCAGTGCCTCATGAACATTTAGGTAGACCCGAGAGCCTGATGAGCGCAGGTATAAGGGAGAAAAATTACACAGTTTGGTTGTCAGGGCCGTCCGTCTAGGTGGTTCGAACAGTGAATATATGGTGCTCGGCTGCTGACCCGAAGGTCGCGGGTTAGATCCCGGCCGCGGCGGTCGCATTTCGATGGAGGCGAAATGGTAGAGGCCCGTGTACTGTGCGATGTCAGTGCACGTTAAAGAACACCAGATGGTCAAAATTTCCGGAGCTCTCCACTACGGCGTCGCTCATAATCATATCGTGGTTTTGGGACGTAAAACCCCAGATGTTAGATATTAATTAAAAATTAATTGTCAGGGCCGGCGCCTGCACGACGCGGAAACCGCGCATACACGAACGCATGCGAAACGTAGGCAGATAAGTCTCGCGTGACGCTGCGATTCGAAGTAAAATAAAAAATAGAGGACGCGCACATTCTTTTGCGTGATTTATTATTTCTCTCAACTTTCATTCAACTATTGAAGGATCTGATTACACGAGCTGCGCATGTCACGTCGAATAATTCTCGCAGTGTCACGCGCTGCTGTGAGCATAGGTCGGCAAAAATTGTGGAGCTTACTCAGACTCACTCACGAAATATATTTGGCGCTTTGGACTCACTCGGACTCCGACTCACCAAAAATTTTTTTCAGCCGGACTCACTCGGACTCACACTCACAAAAATTTTCTTCAACCGGACTCACTCGGACTCAAACTCAACAAAACATTAGTCACCCGGACTCACTCAGACTCAGATTGATGGCTCGATCTGAGTCTAAGTGAGTCCGAGTGAGTCGACTCATGAGTCCGTTAGGCTAGAATTCACTTTTTCGACCATGGTTTTAATACTCTTTAACATCAATATCTGACGTATTTGGTGCTCATCTTGGTGCCTTCTGATAATTAGTACCTTCGAATGAGAGTTATGAGTGGTTACAAACCAGTAAGGACATTTTTCTTGAAAGAGACCACAACATAAGATGTATTTATCAAGAACTTCCCTGGAAGAGTTGACGAGGATGAGGTCAAGGCAGCCCCCCTACGTAATTCACGCCTATGATCAATAAATATTGAAATGGTGTATGTATGATACTGGTTTAGAATACGTGTGAGTAGACGTGAGTATAAAGGTGAATTCAGGTAAGGCTGATAGTAATGGTGAAGATGAGTAGATAGGACCATAGGTCGGCAAATAAAAGTGGAACTCACTCAAGAATTATAGTTTGCGCTTTGGACTCACTCAGACTCAGACTCACCAAAATTTTTCTGAGCCGTACTCACTCGGTCTCACACTCACGAAAATTTTCTTCAAGCGGACTCACTCAAACTCAAACTCAGCAAAATATTACTCACCCGGACTCACTCAGACTCAGACTCACGGCTCGATCTGAGTCTGAGTGAGTCCGAGTGAGCCGACTCATGAGTGAGTTCGCCGACCTATGGCTGTGAGCGACGTCAGAGTAGGCGAGCGACTTGACAGCAGAGATAAATACGTAGGGCCATTCCTTGTTGTACGTCATCCCCTGCATTTTGGGGCACGCGCCCGCGAGTTGAAGGGCAAGCGGCGTGGAGTTCAAATTTGACCTTATTCCGCATCGCGTATGAAAATCTCGGCAGTGGTGATCGTGAGCGCAGTGTGTATGCATTCGCTTTTCAGATCGAAAAGGTAAGACCTAGTGAAAAGCCCTTTAAAGCATACGAATCAAATTATCCGTTAATGAAATGAAGCCTCAGCAACTAATACATAATGTACGGCTTATAAAACGATGTGTCACAAATCGTCGCTCTTTCGGTTCAGTAAACTGAAAGCCTTGTATCCCACGCTAAATGCCACATCTCTGCCTTTTTTTAACCACAATGTGGCGACTAATCCTTCTAGAAAAACTGCGCGACAGCTCAGAAATAGCCAGGGAGTCATTGAGTGTTTTCCAAGGTTGCTGCTGTGCGGAGAAAGTCATACAAGTGGCTTCACTGACGATGGAAGGAACCAAGAGCTGAGTCATTTAGTTACCCAGTGCAGTTATAGTCACCTGAACTGCCGTTACTAGTATGCAATAAACTTCCCTGTGTTCGCTTAACCTACAGCTTTGACAAAGTGGCGTGCTTGGTACCGTAAACTAGCCCAATATTTTCACAGGACAAAGTTTATATTAGCCTAACTCTTCAAGAAAATGAGGCGTTTCAACGTGACAGCGTTAACAGACCAATGTCGCAGAAAATCCGTCGGCGTCGTCTACGTTATTCTTGAGTGAAAAATCCCAATAGAGTCAAACAATATAATACCTGATCTACTCACAGAATTTGTCGGGCCTGAGCCACATTTCTGCAGGTACCTGTTGAAAGTGAAGTAATGCAGTAAAAGCTGGTTTGTTGGGATTTCAATAAACTCCCGTCGCCTATTTGCTTGTCGCTCCAATTGTGCTAACATACCAAAATGTTTTAAGGGGACGTCTGACATCTCATTCATTACAGACTGGCAGATATTGTTCACATATTTGATCAAATAACACAATATAGAGATTGCAGCTTAATAAATTTAAAGTGATTCTTAACAACCGCGAAAGAAGTGCAATTTATAACAGCAATTAATGTTCACTGTACATAGGTTATAAGGCGGTCAACGTCCAAACAAGAATTAGCAACAAATCGCTAGGTTGAAGCATACGTATTGCATAGTATCATCTATAAATTTTTACACCGCAAGCGAAGCGAAAAAAACATGCCTATCTCTCTTTCCTCCACAACAAGAGATCCATGCGCTTCTTGTAGGATAATTAACACAGCGGTCAGGAACATTATGATAAGCGTTTGAGCAGACACCATTTCTTCTGCAGATGTTCTGCAAAACAAGCAAATAGGTTAAGCAACAGGATTGCATTGTTGCCCAAATCCGTTCATATTTTAGCTGAAAGCAGGACCCTCCAAACACAGGCTGTCTATCGTCGTGTTTTTTCCAGCGTAAGCACAGACTTCAGGAGTCTTGTAAGTGATGTTCCGCCTTTAAAATGGGCCGAATGTCTCAAAACGTCTCCATCTGTGAGTGATGACGGAATGAAGCTGTGTTATTAATCATTCACGTCTGTTGTGATGCACCTAAAGGTTCAAGTTTTTGCAGTGGAAAGAAAAGATAAAGTCTAAATAACGCGTTAACCAAATATATTTAAAATTACTGTACTCTGCAGGATTCAGGCACTGGTAGTTGAGCCAATAGTTATGCACACGTGTAGAAATAGACGTTTTGTCCTTTTCTTATTAATCAGACTAGACTTCTCTCGGAAACTTGTTTTTACACTTAGAAATGCTGTTGGCTGTGTTCAGATAAGAACGTCGGTGCATGTCCGCCGACCCCCCTTGAATTTCGCCGAAAAAAATATATTTTGTTGCCCGAGTCCCCAGGACCACAAAACCACTTTTGGTTTCGCGAGCGAAAATTTCACCTTCTTTAAAAAAATTCGCAAGTCTCCACTGAGCCGCCACCGCCTCTTTCGGATTTCGCGAAAATGGGATTTCGATGAGACGCTACAAAAACACTATTGTAGCTGTAGGTCCAGAAAATTTTCTCCTTATACTACGGATGGTTTGGCTTGAGAAAAAATTATTACTTTGCAGTTTTGATGTTGTTCTCTTAAGAAAAAGAATCGCGAAATTGACACAAAGCTCAATAATGCTCACATTTAAGATTTTTTTCCTCCGCAAGTATAAACGCCAGACTTCCCAAAGTTTTTAGAAGCATTGCCATATGTTTGGTGAACAAGTGTGCTGAACGAAATACCTGAGAGTGGCTTCAAACCTTAACCAGAAATGTTCAACTGAGGACACGTCTCTCAAAATGCAATATTTTGAAGATCATTTAAAAAAAAAAAAAAAACACCATCTTCGATTTTCTTTAAACTCTCCAGAATTAAAGCCAAGCACGTGTTCTAACTTAATCTGTAAAAACATGTTGCATTATTTTTGTGAGGTCGGAACTACGAAGCACGAAAAGTGGCCAAATTGACATATAGTGAGTAACCACAACATTGAGCGAGCATGGAGCAATAGTTGCCATTACCGTTATTTTTAGGCCCTGAATGTCATCTGTTGTGCTCGAGGGACAACAGCTTGACAGATAAAACCAAAGAGTTGCCTTAAAGTGAAAATTTGTTCATTTGCGTGCGTGCACGCGTCGCAGTTTTGGTCCTGGCGTAAGGACTAACCGCAAGATTTCCAGAAATGTAGTCAAGTCGAGCTCTCGGAAGGAACTGTTTTGTTTTCCGAGTCCCCAGGACCACAAAACCACTTTTGGTTTCGCGAGAAAAAATTTCACCTTCTTTAAAAAAAATGCGCTTGTGTTGTCGTGTTCGTCTCCCTCTGTCCCCGTAGTTAAGTGCGCGCTATCCTTTGAAGAGGAACTGTTTATTTGCCCCTATTGTATACACATACATATTGATTAGAGGCGTAATTCACGCCTCTAATCAATAAATATTGAAATGGTGTATGACCGATACTGATTTGTAATACCTGTGAGTAGACGTGAGTACAAACGTGAACCCCGGTAAAGCTGGTAGTAATGCTGAAGATGATTAGAAAGGTCGGCAAAAAAAAGTGGTACTCACTCAGACTCACTCAAGAAATGTATCTTGCGCTTCGGACTCACTCGGACTCAGGCTCGCCAACTCCGCGTAATTGGTTACCACAGTTACACTTTTAACAGAGCGGAAGTGAACTATACAACAACGGAAAAAGAAGTGGCCGTTCTAAAGGCTGTTCGATACTTCCGCTCATACCCGGAAAGTAGAAGATTCAAGTTATACACTTACCACTAGGCACTTACCCATCTTTTGAAAATGGCAGAGCCAAAAGCAAAAGTCGCACGGTGGGTAAGCGAGCTACAACAGTTCGACTTTGAAGTGAACCATCGCCCAGGAGCTTCAACGAAAGACGCCGATGCGATGTCCAAATTGGGGATCATACTTGTTGATGTACAATGGAAAACAATAAGCGCAGCCAATCTTTGGGAAGGCACTGAAGCTTTACAGCTCACACAAACCGGAAGAATAGCAGTGCCTTCTACGCTAATTCCGAAAATTTTGGATTATTATCACACAAGTTGTCATTCGGGGGGTCACGATGGTTTCTGGCGGACCTACATGAAGCTGACCAAACGGTTCACATGGCCTGGCATGAAAGAGGACACAAAAAGATATGTGCAATCGTGTCATGAATGCCAGATCAACAAGGTAATGTTTAGACAGCCAACCCAACAGATGGTATTGCCAAAGCATTCTACTACACCG
Source organism: Rhipicephalus appendiculatus (assembly GCA_030522465.1). Taxonomy (NCBI): domain Eukaryota; kingdom Metazoa; phylum Arthropoda; class Arachnida; order Ixodida; family Ixodidae; genus Rhipicephalus; species Rhipicephalus appendiculatus. The sequence goes on along the minus strand of JALIZH010017091.1, from coordinate 35,993 downwards.
TTTGAGGTGATTCACGTAGACTTCGCTGAACTTCGAAAAAAAAATCTGAGAGTGTGAAAAAAACATGGCTGATCCCTCTGTCAAAGGAATCGGTATAACACGAAAGTGAAACGTGTATTCACATAAGTAATCGAGCGTTTATTGTGCATTGTTTCGCCAAAAGGGCGAAGAAATGAATCCTGCAGCAACAAATTGTAATGTGACGTGAAGAACGGCAAGCAGCTAGAAACATGCAGCACGCACCTGAAGCAGAAAGGACGCACAAAATAAGCATACACAAGACGAGCGCGGACTAACTGTCACAGCTCGATATTTAAAGTGCGCTGCTCTAACACAAACAAAGACGCACGAAACGAACGCAAAAGCATACACAGGACGAGTGCGAACAACTGCCACAATTATTACTTCGTGTGTAAGCGGCGCGCTCCATTCGTAAACGCGGCCGCTGCGGCGAACGAAGCGACCTTCGTGAACTCTTTAACCACTGTAACTTCAAAGCAAACTTGCGGTGGAAACACAAGGCGTGCGAAGCGCCCGAATGCCCCGATCAGGAGATAAGCGCGCGCGCACCAGCGACCACGCCCAGTGGAGGCGCACGCTCATCCCAGCGAGAGGCGCGACGACCTTTAGAGCGCGCGCTCCGTGACACCTGCCATCTCGCTAGTGATGACGAAAACGCGCTGAAGTCGAGGAGCTCTGAGGACCGCCAACGGTATATGGTGTGTATAAATAGCTTGCCGTTAGCAAGCTGAGGAACGTACGCTCCCGTAGCCGAGTGGTTTCGCGCCGCGCGCTGCGGGAGCGAGAGGTCGTAGGTTCGATGCCCGACGACGAAACTTTTTCTTTGATCTCATTATGTTACTTTATATTTTACAACGTCATATCCGTGACGGAAATACGTCAGAGGAGCCGTGGTGGACCCCGGCATAAAACACTTTCGTGTTAAAAACTCGAGCCTTCCTGTTGTGCGTGGATGAGCGCACAAGATTGGTGGCATCAAAAGCTGGAAAGGAGGACGCCAACAGCGTGACCTTCTTTCTAAACAGCAAGATGTTTGACAATGTCAAGGTGTTGGTTACAGACAATGGACCAGCCTTCCGGAGTCACCAACTCAATGAGTGGGCAAAGCGGCGAGGAGTTAAGCTCAGATTTACTGCGCCATATCGTCCAGCAGCTAATGCGCTAGCGGAGTGAGCTATTCGCAACATCAAGCAGTATTTAAGTAGGTATCCGGACTTCCCAGGTGGATGGAAGTACTGTCTGGAAGCTGCAGTAGCTCATCATAACCGGTCCTATACAACAGCTCTAGGATGCACACCGCTGTTTGCTGCTACCGGAAAACAATTTCCCAGCTGACAAGACCTTAGGAGTTGAGGCGACGATCCACCTGAGAGAAGAGAGAAGAACTGAAGAAAGCGAAGTACCGAGCGCGGATGAACAGGAACTTCGACAAAAAACAGAATACGACGTACCCAGGAACATAGGTGGGGGGACTTCGTGCTGGTGAGAAAAAGACTGCCGAACTCGGGTGCGAATCACAGAGGGCCATCCTCTGTTGTCAAGACAGCAAGACTTAAAGACTGTCTGGTATATAGGCCCTAATGGCACAGTTGAGTCAGCGTCTATAGCTAAAGTTTACAAATATCATCCAAGGAGGGATGAAAACAAGGGTGAGGGGAGTGAAGCGAGCTCAAGGAGTTGAGGAAGAAGACGACAGAATTCATGCCAAGGGGACTGGGGGGGGGGAACGAGAGGAGAATAAAGAAGTTAGGAGTGGTGACCTGAAGAGTACTGTCTGTTTGTTATGTGCGGTCTCGTTACAAATATAAAGAAAGAAATGCGGACGAAAAGATAACTTGCCGCCGGCAGGGACCGAACCTGCAACCTTCGAATAACGCGTCCGATGCTCTACCACTGACCTACGGTGGCAGTCATCCCTCCGTCCACTTTGTAGGGCATATATGTGCATTTAAACGTGGGAGCGTAAGTCAGCGCCGCCTGTTGCCATTACAGCGAGTGTGAAACACTCTATTTTGCCTGTTGGCTTCACGTAGCACGAGATCTTATTACGAGATGTGCATTTAAACGCGGGAGCGTCAGTCAGCGCCGCCTGTTGCCATTACGGCGAGTGTGGAACACTCTACTTTGCCTGTTGTCGTCACGTAGCACAGTATCTTATTATGAGATGTGCATTTAAACGTGGCAGCGTCAGTCAGCGCCGCCTGTTGCCATTGCGGCGAATGCGGAACACTCTTTTTTGCCTGTTGGGGTCACGTAGCACGTGATCTTAGTACGAGAAGGCTGGTTACTCTTTAGTTTACTGTTTTTCTTGGTCTCTGTCTTTCTTTTTCTCTTTCCTGTTTTTTTTCTTGTTTTTTCGCCTTTATCTGTATTTATTTCGCGCACGCTCTTTCTCTCTCTGTCTCTTTCTTGCTCTTTCTATTGGATTTTAGCCGTGCTCTCTATTGGGTTGCAAGAATTAGGGCCTTTTTGGGATGTAACACTTCAAGAGTTATTATTATTATTATTATTATTATTATTATTATTGTTATTATTATTATTATTATTATTATTATTATTATTATCACAGAAGTTAAAGACATGTGACTCATCCTAATTATTGCATCCTTGCTTTATTTTAAAAGTTAACGTCACGACTAATGCTCTTAGAAAACTTGTGTGAAAGCCTGCATATTACCAATGAGACACTGAGTTCTTATACAGCTTGGCTCTAGAACGGCGAAACCCAACAAAGTGGATCAGACGACGCGTCGGTTTCGAGCACAGCCATTTCGTGCCTTGCTGAGATCCACCTGAAGGGACAGCCTGCTTTCCCAAAGTCATTCGTATGTTTCCGCAACACGCATTTTGTAATGCTGTGAATCTACATCTGACAACAACTTTCCGTAGCAGCTTACACGAGGCTACGGAGCCGAAGCGCTCACTTCTCCCTGTGCAAGCACAGAAAACGCCTGTGTGCATTCGTTTGACCTTGAAGCTATCTCAAGGTTAACGCCGGCGAATCACCTTCAACGAACTCTAGTGCGGTGCGTTCTCGAAAGCGAGTAGCGGTTCAAGTTGCCGCCACAGGCTCTGGCCGCATCCAAGTTCCCTTCGCGTTTGCGCCGATAACGCCAAGCAATGTCTGCGTCTTATCTTGTAGTGTGACACTGGCTCACTTATCGCGGCCTGTAGATTTCTCGTCGTGCTTGCCTAAACTTAGCCATGCGACAAAGTTAAATATCTGCAAACTATTGCTCTCGTCCTTTCTCAATGCAAAGAAAAACCGAGCTATCTCTCGACACACTTGGTTTAACCGTGTGCAACCCCACCACTCCTTTACTTCACTGTTGTCCGCGAACGCTAACTTTCGTAATCAATGCAAGATTTTTGCATTGAAAGTAAGAAAGCTTATAACGGAGGATTTCAGTTTCTTGCTGTTTGTAGTTGCGTAGTTTGCTGTTGTCCGTGTCGCGTTTACCTGCAACCGTAAGCAACGGTGGCGTCGCTAGCATGCAGCAGCCGCGCATCGAAATACTCTGAACATGGAATTTTGTGAGCGAGCATGAGCCAATACTCACGAGCTGTAGTCTTTATTCATCGAACAGAAAGAAACAAAGACAGCGGTGGGTTGCTGAATATTTAGCTGTCGGCATACAATCAAGAGCAAAGGAGTTCTGCGCAAGCGATTCCACCACCGCAAGTTGGTCTCTCATCGCAATTTCGACCTCGCTGCCTTCTGCGAGACCAGCTTCTTGACAGCAAAACTGAGATTAAAAGCAGTAAGTACAGCAATCGACCCACTACATGAATTGCATGCGTCGGATACATGGTGGGGATTTTTGGCCGCTCACCGTTGCTAAAAGAATAAATTTGAGGATGCCCTGCTGACAACGGACACGTCAGCGTCTAGGCAGGAGGCGTGTCGGGCGTTCCACGATAAGAGCGCATTACCACGGCCGCTGAAGGGGCAGTTACAGCTGGACTAAGTTGCTTTAATTATCGGGGACTAAAGCAACCTTGTTGTTCAAGCCGAGAAATTCTTAAAATTTCTACGGACGATACAACGAAAGTAGGGGAATTTTAAGGGCTCGTTTTTTGTTTGTTAGACACAACATTAATTTGTAACAGACAAGAAAGCCAAGGAATTTATGGAAAACTTTCTTTGTAGTAATTATGATGTAGATGTACAGAAAGTAAACAGGACGGAAAAATAACTTGCCACCGGCACATAGGCGGAGAGTACGGGGGGGGCTCGGGGGCTCGGGCCCCCCGGACGGCTTCATGGGGGGGCAGAGCCCCCTCCCCCCCCCCCCGGCGACTGCCCGGGATATTTTTTTAAGAGCTTGGCTTAGGTCCCCGTCCATTCACAACGAGCATTTGGCCTCCTGTCTGGCAGCTATTTATTTCACAGGGGGTTGTTTATACCCGCTCTTTCATTTCAAGCTTTTAAAATTCCGATCATGGACCAGTGACAAGTGAAATACTCAGTTAATAACTCCCCGCAAAGAGATTTGTATGTGCAGAATATGTTGTGTTAACAGACAACCGAGGCGACCTCTTAATTTTCCATAGTGGTAGAAAATTGTATTTTCTACCACCTGAGAATTATTTTTGGCCATCACCAATTGAAGATTAAAGCTTCCTGTACAAGCATTAGGCCACTGTCTTATGTCTGGTGCATGTTTTAACAAAGCAATGCATGTCAATAAAGAAAATAGGCGGCTCCCGCTCATTGTGGGAATCGATTTTATGTGATGCAGTCACCGAGTAGCAGCCTATACGGCATTTTTCGCTTTGAGCCAAGCGTTGCGAGGAGGATCGATGTCTTTGTGTAAGTTGAAAAATAAATCGGGAGTCATCACAAGAGATATTCATACTGATATCGCGGTGTAGGCGCCAAAGAGAATAAGGTGGTATTAAAGTCTTTAATTATATTCTGTAATTTAGGAGGCGGACATGATCTCTCTCTCGATATATATATATATATATATATATATATATATATATACACACACATATATATATATATATATATATATATATATATATATATATATATATATATATATATATATATATATATATATATATATATATATATATATATATGAAGCGACAGGGAGAACAATGTAGAAGAAGAGGGAAGCCGGGCCCCGCCCCCCTCCGGCAAAATGAAAACTCTCCGCCTATGCACCGGCATGGACCGAACCTGTGACCTTCGAATAACGCGTCCGATGCTCTACCACTGAGCTACGGTGGCGGTCATCCCTTCTTCCACTTTAGAGGGTATATATGTGCATTTAAACATTGGACTGTCAGTCAGCGCCGCCTGTTGCCATTACGGCGAGTGTTTAACACTCGTTTTGCCTGTTGGCATCACGTAGCACGTGGTCTTATTACGAGCTGGCAGCTGATTAATAATAACTTGCATACTACCTGAAGGCATCAAGTATGCCAGAACGAGATTCTCGCTATGAATGAAGAAAATAAGTGTAAATTGAAGCGCTCGGTTGCTGTCTGTTAGTTCTCATTAATATTGTGTTTAACAAAGCCCTCTACAGACGTCTTTGCGTGCCGCATCGGGATGGGCGCCCGTGCTGCCTGTGGCGACTGCGGCAGTGAAGAAACCATTGAACTTATTCTGCGTCGTTGTCTTCAATGCAGCTACCAAAGATAGTCCCTCTCCGCAGCGTTACGAGCCTCGATGAGGAGCCGCTTTCTGGGCAATCCATCTTGAAACGCCGGAAAAGCTCCGGCTTCGCTCCAAAAAGTTGTGGAGGCACTGCTGATGTTTTCGCGAGCAACCCACCGTGTTGAACGCTTATGACATTCCCGTGTGTGTTTGTGTGTGTGTGTGTGTGTGTGTGTGTGTTTGTGCTTGCACTTACTTCCCTGCCTTTCTCATCATATTCTTATTTTGGCTAACATCCTCTCCTTCGGACATATATATATATATATATATATATATATATATATATATACACCTTCAAAAATGCTTTGTTAGGCCTTCACCTAGGGTTTCCAATTGTACAATTCCTGCTTGGACGCCCTTTATTTTTCTTCAATATAAAACGGGTTGCTTTAATAAACAACTTCCTGCGTTCCTTTTCAATACAGAATATTTATTTATTTACCTTCATGGCGATAAAGGCATTACGTGGGGGGGGGGGGGGGAGGGGGGGGGGACAAAAACATTACCAGTGAAAAGAATAACGCGTTTTACATCTATATATGCACATGTACACAGATCACTGTAACATTTGCAAGACACTCAGTACATGTATTTGTTCATTCAAGAGCGATTTCACAACGTAGAAAAGAATAAATCATTATCTGTTATACTTACGAAGTCGTCTCCTAAACTCTTCCAATCTCCTATCGCAGGGATCGGTAACCTTTTGAGGCGGCGGGCCAAGTTTGCATTCAGCCGACACAGCGGGAGCCGAACGGCACAACATCAAAGCGGCGGGTGGGGAGGCTTTGCACGCAAGGAGGAAAATTCAGCGAATTGACAATAACGTACAACATTGGAATAAATATGGTTAATTTTTGGCACGCACGCCACGAGGTTGCAATTTACATACATAGCTAGGCTGCAAGCGAAAACACCATTTGATGTCAAAACTGCCATGTCGGCCTTCATATACGAAGTGATAAGGGAATGGTGCCGGGCGTTGTCATATCGTACCGGTGGCCGCATGCGGCCCGCGGGCCTCATGTTGCCGACCCCCTGTCCTATATTGTATTAGGAAAGGAAGACTAGAAATAAAGTGACAGTTCTGCATTTAGATGGAGAAATCTTTTGAAAGTCTATTTTGAAAAGAAATAGACAAATGTAAGCATTACTGTATCGCGCACGTTTTGCACGCGGACTTGAACCGCTTGTACCGTCGCATTTATGAGATTATGCATTTTGCGCTGCAGATGAGCTCAGCATGATATCAGGTATTTGTTTCTTTAGTGCTGCGTCCATAAATATGAAGAAAAATTGTAGTGGCTTTGAATTCAAGGTATAGATAACCAAGTTCTTACAACGCTATTTCACAGATGGTATATGCATTGTTCCATGTAATTTCTGTTCCGACATGGGAGCGGCCCGCAACGTGCTAAAGCGCGTTTCGAAGGATCCAATAACGTTTGTCTATCCATCCCTCCATCCATCCATTTAATTCAATTTTGCGCAGTGGTCGGAGGAAGGGGGGGGGGGGCGGGGGGGGGTCATCAACCACGCAATGAAATGTCATATACAGCTTTAACACCAGTCCTCAAACGTCAATTAAAGCTGTTATGTTGGTCCCGAAATGTCGATTACCGCTGTAACGAATCTGGTTCTATTAGTGCCTCAGACAACGCAACAATTCACACGTAATAGGGACAGCGACCTCTAGCAGGATACATTTACGAGGCATCCGTGCTCGCTTCAGTAAGGATTGCTCACTTATGGCAGGCAACAGCGGGTTATTATTTTCCCGGCGCCGTAAACAATCGTTGCTCGCGTGATCGCGATGATCATTAAAGGTTTCGAAGGACGCCCGAAGTATCGCCAACATTCCCCACTGTCACGGCCGCTGAATTCGTTTCGATGTGTAACTCCACGAAGAAAATCACGAACATGCCGACACTTTCCTCCACAGGTAAACCGGCGCACCTTTCTCTGAGTCATTTACTTTCTTTTTTTTTTCTTTTATCTCTCTCTCTCTGTCTTTGGAATTATGCCAAAGGTCTCACCCCGTTTCTCGGCCCAGGTTCTCTAACAAAACAGAGCGCAAAATGGACGTCTTCGCGGATATCTTGCATTAGGAAGCAATGCCACGGTATTGCACGCGTAGCCATGAAACTCCAGGAAGGAAGGAAGGACTCGTCGACCTTGCGCGTGGAGGGCATCATTCTCCATCGACTGTGCCTTTATTTTGAACGTCACTTCTGTTTTAAGATATAAAGTTTATTTTAACGTAAAACAGGCATGCAATAACTACAAAAAAAATCACCTTTGGAACAAACAAATTTGATAAGGGGTCCTTACCGATTGTCATCACGAAGAAACGCTTTTGAGGCCGCTGCTATTTTGTGCAGCCTAATAACTTAAAACAAAAAAACATCTGCAATGATTAAAAGAATATAACGCGGTACGAGAAAAAAAATGCCACAGATCTTTCATGAATTTTTTCTAGCTTTCTTTTACACTAAAAACCGCCCAAGGAGGGAAAGAAAAAGTAGGACAGCGTGAAAGGGCGCGCGGTGCTATTCCTTGGAAATAAGTGAGTGCCTTGATTTTTCGGGAAATGTTACCCACGTTGTTCGGCTCCATCTACTCTGAAACACGACACAGGTTACAATCAGGTTCATTGCACTGAAAAGAAAAGATGAAGCTACAGAAAGTTATACCCGATATCAAGTGTTTTACCTCAACAAATATTGTAGTGTAGATAATTAAATATCAGTGGGAAGTTAACGTAATAGAGGGACTGCAATCAACAACACGAAGAGAATTGGTATGCATGTGTTATCTGAACGTGTTTCTTCCCGTAAATTTCGCCATGAATTGAAAAAAAAAAGAATATTGTTATAAGAGATTCATTCCTCTGTATAGCTGTTCTTTCCCCCTTCGACGTGTTACTCTCTCTTCAAACTTCTTTCTTCCCATTTTTTTCTTTAATGCTATTTGTACTTAGTTTACACTACCGATGACACATTGTTGATGTGAATATCCTCATTTGGTTATAACTGTAGCTCAATATTTATAATTAGTAGTCTGTATCTTATTATTTGTATGTCACTATTATGTCTACCATAATTTTGTATCATTATTTATAATTCTGTAATCTTACCACTTTTGCTGCTGTCGTTGTCAATCAAATATTTATGTTTATAGCTCACAGGAGGTCCCAGTTCCTAAGATCTTCTAACGCGTAACTGTTTGCTTCACTCATTGTATGCATGGGCGGTCTTTTCGCGTCGCGTCCATTAGCGCGCATGCGTCATGTATTTTGTGGCAATATATAAGCAGATCCAGTGGCACAATAAATTTCAGTTCAAAGCTTGCGCTGTGTTTGTACTTGTCTTCTTTTATCCGTGTTTTCGTCGCGCAATTACTTTGAAAACATAACTTGTATTCCAGTTTTTTTACATTATAGTCAATTCACCGAATTTTCTCGCCCACTCCCCATCCGGTCAGCCCCTGTCGTGTCAGCTTCATACAATTCGGCCCTCCGCCAGAAAAGGTAGCCGACCCCTGCTTTCAGGTGTCGTAAAGGTAAGGAGGACAAAACATACGTATAACGTTATTTTCTGAATACGGGCCTACAAGTGCTCTACTTTGGGAAAGCTTGCTTGGTCCCTATTACACGATTTCAACAGTGAAGAAAAATGTAGCGCAACGCAAGTTTCTGCCCAAGGATACACTTCGTCGAGTTCCGCCGCACAAGAGTTATCCCCCACAGTACTCAATGTCTCCCTGGCTGTTCACAGGATTTCGCGCTAATTTTTCTAGATACATCAATCACAAAGTTTAAAAAAAAAGCACATCCAAATTATTTAGCACAGGCCACATGTCCTTAAATTTACTTTTTGTATTACACTATAAACTAAACATGAAGTGCACTTGCAACAGATTATTTTATCCGTGAGATATTTTGGGGGTGTTGTTCACTCCAATAGGTTAAAAATGGTTACGTCCTCATTGCAGTAGCATATCGCTTAAATGCGTAGGTACAAATACAGCTAAGTCTACCGTGCAAAACGAGTGTGCTTGTTTGCGCAGGCGTGTGTGCATAAACTGATCGAATGTACTGCATATGCATGCACCAATATTGCGAAAATCTCACAGGGCCCCCTGTGCATTCACCTAAGACGAGCCGAAGGCGAAAGCCATCTTTTAAATGCGAATGCATTCCTTAGTCGGGCTATGTGAGGCGTCCGGCGTTGTCCGCGGCGCCGTCCGCGCGCCGGCAGGTGTTATCTCTCCGCTCTCACTCCTTCTCCCATAGCAACAGCTGCGGGCGCGCGCGCTTATCCTCGCCCCTAGCAACCGGAGCATGCGGTGCGAGAGAGTGTAGGAGAGGGTAGGTGCAGTGCTTCGCCGCTCCTTCTCTCGCCGTTCGCTCTCTCTCCTCCCTGCGCCCCACTCTCCCGTCCGCTCGCGCCTCACTCTCGACCGTTCGCTGGCTGGGCGCCTCTCAAGGCGATGGCAGAAGTCGGTGAAGGCGAAATCTCTCGGCGCAAGAAATGCATTCGCATTTCCTCACGATTCCCTTCGGGGAGGTGGGGGGCATTTTTTTCTTAGCAGTAGATATATAAGGGAGTAGGAAACGCGAGTCATGGCTTCTCTTGCCACTGCTAAGTGCCGCCTCCATTTTCTTCTCTTGAGGTTGCGCGCTCTCCTGTTTTGTTCGCCGCACAAAGGAGGGCCTCACAGGTCTCAGGAGCTTGAGCGTGTTTTCCATCACACAACGCTCCTACGTTTTCTTTCAATTTGAAAACTGTCCTTGAGACGTGCACGAAAAACGGGGCCCGTTTCTGTACGCGCTCGTGATGTGGAACGAAAAAAATTGGCCGCGTATGTGCGTGCTTTGCTGCAAATGTCGTCGAAAGACGATAGTCTTTTGCCGGCCGCGCTACTATGTTTTGCCTTGCCTCAGGCAGCGCCTCCACTATGTTGAATCGGCCGCATCTGGCTGGCATTGATAAAACAGAGGAGGTGCTGCGTGAGATATGGATGCCATCTGGCAGTGGCGTCGGGAAACATGAGCTTGTGCAGAACCCAGGGCCACTGCCAGCGGCAGCACGATATCGTCGGCAGAGGGCTTTTTCGTGCATAGCGTCGCATTTTCAGCGCAGCCTAAGAAACACTAGAATCTTTGGAATTACGTATCTATGTATTTTCTAGTAAAGGAACACACCACCTAATACTTACGTATTGATGTTAGCCTCAGATATGCGTAATATTTGCTTTTTGATCGACAATGTTCACAAGTATGAACGCAGCCACCAGTTAAAGATGGCTGGGCGTTCAGCAAGTAGTTAAACTTTGGCCGAGGGACTGAATCGTGTGACAAGCAGACAGACAGACAGACCAAAGTTTCTGCGTTTAAGTATCCCAAAGAAAGACTATCGTCTTTAAAGGAGCACTGACATTAAATTTCAAAGTCGAGATGTGTCCTTCATTCGATTGCTCGGTATGCATAGGTCGTCTTGGCCAAATTTGAATGCCGTCCGTCGCGTGGAAGTTATTTTATGTCGAGGGCAAACAGCGTATGAACGCTCAACGGAAAACTGAACGCCCTGCGACATCGACATTAGTGCAACGTGTGAGGTGTGATAGAATCACACTTGTGGCGTACGCTAGTGATACGCTAGTAACAATGACGTCGATGGTCTGAGTGTGTTTATTGTGGCGCCGACGCCCGGCGATGGTCTCAGTAGTGGCTCTCCTTGCTGTGTTGATCTGTGCGTGCGGTACATCTTGTCGCATCGACTGATTTGTCGTGTGCGAGCGCGAGTGCGATCATTCGGAGCGATACAGTACGTGCCAGGATGTCGGGGAGCCGCTGCGTAGTGCGAACCTGCCCGTCGAGGCGCGGAAACAGCGGAAAGTGCGTGTACTTTCATGCATTTCCAAGCCTCGAACCTCAACGCAGCCAGTGGGTCGCTTGTCGATGTTGACCGCGACGACGGCGAGGACGACCATGTTGACAACAAAGACATGGCTGCACGTGTGCTCCTAGCAGACGAAATGTCAGCGATGTCAGCTGGACGTGACGTCACCTTTTTTTGTGGCAGCGGGATCAGCTGGGGAGCGGGCCCGACGTGGCCGCGAGGTAGCGCTACCAGCACTACAATTTGGCGGGTTTTCCTCCCGTTTTGAATCGCGTTCGATACCGGATATATTAATCAACATTACTGGTACTTATTCGTCCCTCCGCTGCATTTTGAGTCGAGAATCGTTACTTGGGGGTCGATAGCTACTCGCGGATGCAAAAAAAATCCACATGGGCAAATTTGATGTCAGTGCTCCTTTAAAAAAGAAAAGAACACTGCCCACACCTTGAGTCAGACGCCACCCCGTGGCAGAAGACGAAGAGGGGTCATTCCGCGCGCCGCACTTTAAAATAAGAAGAATTATCGAAGAGCGTCGGGTTCTGCGTTGTCGACACTTGCGGCGCGTTGCTCAAACAGAAAGGCGTAACAACTGTGATATTTGTTAGTTCACGCTTGTCCTGTGTATACCTGCGCGCCCTTCTCGAGCGTCCTTCTTTGTGCTTCAGCGGGAAGATGCAAGTATGAAGCTGCTTGTCGACCTTCGTGTGACATTCCAATTTCTTGCTATCGCATTCATTGCTTCGACCTTGCGGCGAAACAGTGACCTTTCTTTCTTAAAAAAAAAAAAACTGAGCTACGCCGGCGCTTGAAGCTTCATTGCAAACTGACCTTATGCAGGCTTCATGTCGGGTAAGGGATTCTGTTAAGATTTGCAATAAGGCGTTTTAGAACATTAAAGTAACAACCAGGCGTCACACAATGAGAATTACGTAACGAGTGGGTCTTAGAATGCTGCAACTCATTACAAAAGCCTCAGGCCATAATTCTTCATCGTCGTCAACCACAGCATCAAGAAAGTGCACATAATGCCTTACAAGTGTGTAGCGGGTACCACGCTTTTCCGAAGAATGTCCAATAATGGCAGAGTGGACGCTTTCCCCACTACACAAAAATCATGATGATTTATGGCGTAGTGGGTACCATGCAAGTGTGCTTGTAGTAGTTGTTCCAAGAGTGTTTAAAAAAATGCCCTAGCAAGGCCGCTCTTCCAGCTTTCGCTGTGACTGTACTGCGCGTTCCGCGAAGGCCTGGCGGTTTTTTCAAGGCGAAAACCTTAGATTCCTCGTCAAACGCGAACATTGACCGGCGTCCCGCGTCGGCGGCTTCCACAGGAGGGATGCAAAAAAAAAGAGGGATGCAAAAAATCATCATCGCGCGACAACATCTCCCTATGACGTCATTGTTCCGTCACAGATTGCCAAAATGTGTGACGTCACCACACGCCATCTTATCTTGCCGAACGATGGGTAGATCGCAGAGGAAGTTAAAAACCAGGTGGGGTGCCTCCTATCCTGGAGGCAATGCAAAACCACGTTAGGCGCATAAAGCTTTCGTAGGCTGGCGGGGCAGGAACAATACATCGATCGAGAAGAAAAAGAAGATGGCTTTTATTCATATATGATCACTTTTATCTATAACATATTCGTTTCGTGGCCAATCCCCCCAAGTGGGTGTGAGCCATACCTATAGATCATCATCATCATCATCATCATCATCATCATCACCTTCCAGTCGTGTTAGGTAAGTGCATAAGTGACCCCGTGAGTTTTCTAAGCTGCGGTAACCTTTGAAGTCAAGAAATTCCCCCGGCGGTCTCCGAGCGCTTACTTTGGTACAGACGACACCGAGAACCCCACAAAATTAAATCTGTGAAGCAAAGCTAAATGTCCTTTTTTAACGCTACCGCCGAGGTAGCTCAGTTGGTGGAGCATCGGAGGCGTTATTCGAAGGTCGCAGGTTCGGTTCCTGCCAGCGGCAAGTTCTGTTTTCGTGTACTTTTTTTAGGGGCGAAGCTCCTTAGCCTGTCGGTCGTGCGTCCCTTGTATGTCGTAGCCACCTGCTGATGACGATGACGATCGCGATCGCATAGTGGGTACATGGAATGTACCCACTATGCGTCGTAACGATGACGCTGATGACGATGACGATCGCGATGCCATGCAACACAAGGCATCGCGATATGGTCTCACATACATATCGTTTGACCACATGCAACCAACCACCATCACGTCTTCGATGATGTACCTCCGGAGCTTCGCCCGCGCATCATCATTCACTCCGCGGATATACTGTGATTTTTTTCTTCACATTTACATTACATTTACTACTAATAACATCCCTATACTTTCCTTGGCATTATTGTCTGTTAGTTCTCATTAATATTTTGCGAAACCAAAACAGTAATTTCTAAATACAGATTTCACCATGTGCACAGCGAAGAAAGTTGGAGATCACTTGAGCTCCACCTTCGAAAGTAGAACGCGATAGCGTAATCGAGCCGCATTCGCATCGCCTTCTCAATCGGTAGCCCACCCCCCGCTTCTCCGTGCGCATTTCAAATTTGACGCAGGGAAGGGAACGTCTGGGTGTGCGTGATTGGCCGTTTCAAACTATCATAGAATGCCTACTGCAAATACAGTTACAAAGTGCCCACTACGCCATAATTCTTTATTTTGCAAATTGGTGAAGCACCCACTGCGCGTCCTTAATGCAACACATGCACCTGCGCAGGTGAATGCTGTTGATGGTCATGGTGATTCATTGTGCCTGTGCGCTTTGTAGTGGGCGGCCCTTTAAACCAGCAACACGTTGCCCAATTCACATGTTTTGACGCTTGGTGCGATTCTCCGATTCCGCTACGCAACATTGCATGCATTAAGGAGACTCCACCCGCTACATGACATTCGTATAGGGCATTTTTCCGAAACAGTTTCAAGTACGTGCGTCGCTCGCTAACGACGCCGACATCAACGTCGGTAAGCGGAATTCATGGTGGAATTTATCTTTAACGCTACCGCGTTAATACTTTTCGAAGAAAAAAAACGCAACTTGCATTGTATTCCAGATCATTGTAGGAACTTAGAAGAATCCATTCTTGGGCGAGCGACTACGTCATAAAAAAAAAGCATAAATTCGAATGTGGTCGCATTGCTTACTGTGCCCTCGTTTTCGCGCTTTTTCTCAATGTTGTTGCAACGCGTGGTTCACATGCAACATCACTTATTTGCTGTTGTGACTATTTGCATTCCACGCGGCGCATGCCCTTAGCCTGGTAGCACCCTTTCATGTAACATAATAGAATGAGGCAAGCTTTAGATGGCTATAGCGAGACCCACTGCTTGTTTGTCATGCATTGTATTATTGCATACATCCTGTTTTTTGTTTTGTTTTTCAGGTTTTCTTTTGTGTTTTTTTTTTTGTCATGCGATCTCTAATTTTGGGTCCATGCGAAGTGCCAGTCCAGTGCCCATTGCCGTACCGGGTTCTACTTGTACAACGTGAGCCGCAATAAACTCAATGCCTCGTGATTCCACTCAGCAATCAATATTGTCTCGAAGGCTCTCGCAATCTACACTGATTCTCAGAGCTGCGGATGAAACCCACCTCTTTGTGAGGCGCCTGGCACCTGTAATCGATGTTATCTGAAAATTCACGGCGCATGATGGTTACGCAATGTGGCGGCGTCTCGCCATTTCGCGCTAATGGTCGAACGCAGTAGACCGTACATCAAAGGCCGGGTAACGGACGTACGTGACCGTTGCCTTCGGCACGCTATAGCGAAGACACGTGAGCTCTTGCAGTGCTTCCCTTTTGTTGGATTCCCTTGGAGGCAGCCTGTACATTCCAGTAAATGAAAAATAAATCCTCCAAAAGGAAACGGTATTCACCCGCCTCAGGCGACACTATCGTGCAAGGAATTGAGTAGTAATTAGAGAGGCGATTGAATCATCTTTCGGCTCTTCATTCATCAATGTCAGACGCGCTACCTTTTATAATACCTTCGGTGTAACCGAAGCCCTGCAATGCCGCATTAGTGCCCACACGTGCGAGTCGTAAGCGGGATTCTCAAGGTTGTCTCCGTTAAGCAACTCTGCTTGTTGGGACCTTGAAAGTTCGGCTGAGCTGTTAGGAGGGAAGCTCTCGCACATTGTGACATTGAAGTCACACGTGACTGCGGCTGCGAATTTTTGCTCATCAGAGTGAGAGGCGACAGCGACAAAAGTAGGAAGTTTCTGCCTCATCTTGCTCTTGCGCCACTGAATTTTTCACAAATCTGGTGGAATGCCTGCCCTGGAGCCGTCTTTGAAACATAGTGCATAGAGACCTCCTAAGGCTGACTTATTTTTCCACTGAAGTGGTAATCACACACGCAGTTACTAATTAGCAGCGGCAGCAGTGCGAAGCTTCATTCAAGGCTATTCACAGAGTCAACGAGCAGCTCTTTCTATAACATCCGTGAAAATGAGACAACAGTTGACGCTGACCCGTGGCGATCGAACACTGTTTGGCGTTTGTCCAACAGGCAAAGTCTTTGCCATCACTCTTGGCTGTCTCGCGTCCAATGTCTTGTCACTAAAGATGTCGACCACAGAAGATATTCTTCTGACTTGGAATTGCAAAGAGAGCGATAGACGCAATGCCATGGGAAGCAGGATAGATACAGCGGTGCTTTTTACTACAGAGTGAGAGAAGAAAATATCGCGAGGACCAGGGTTACCGTTGGGTGGACTTGCAAAGGAGCCACAACTGAAGCTAATATTAGACAATGTAGTCATGTCATTTAATTTTATTGCCAACCTTGACGCGAAATAAAACATAGCTGCTAATATCAACGTGGTTTTGTTATTGAACAATTTTTTTTTATTGCGACATAGACTTTCCCTTAAGGCATAATGTTTTGTGTGTATATGCGTATTAAATGTGCGCCGTTAGGCCAGTGTTGTGTATGAATGAAGTAGTGTCTTGTGGAATGCGTTGTCATGTATCCAGCGGTCATAACTGGTTGTGTCACCGTAGCGAAGGCCGGCTTGCAGGAGGTGACGGGAGCGTTCCGACTGCAACCCTTGACCTGTCCGTATAAGATGGTGAACATCTGCTTGCATCACTGGAATGGAACAGTACGGACACGTAGCACCAACTGGTAAGTGCGACCAGTTTCACGTTGATATAAAAGCCGGTGTAAGGGCCACCCCTGCCCGAAGCCTCCTAAGCACGACTTACTCCGCCCTAGTAAGGTGAAGGGGGGAGAGAGCAGACACACGGTGGGATGAGAGTGCGTGTATCCTGCCGGAGAACATTTTTACGGGCACGGAGTGAGTTTAGGTGTTGAGGTGGAAGGGGAATAGATGGAAGGTCTGTATTAGGAGGGCAGTGTGCCTGCTGATCAGCAGCAATATTGTGAGGGTTTGCAGCATGGCCTTGAATCCAGTGTACGCTGACGGAAGCTACTGTATTACGGTTCATCTTATGTATAGCTTCACAGATTTCCATCGCCTTGCGAACTTTCCTGAGTTCAGGAAAAAATTTAGCGCAAAATGACACAAGGACGAGAAGGAGGACACAACACGTGCGCTTTCTTGAGTTCCCGGATAGCTGCTAAAAAATCAGTGTATACGTCAAGTTGCATAATTCTAGTTAGCTTAGAAGTGGCATCCTGCACTGCGTCATGGATTGCTTGAAGGTTCCATTACTAGAGGGTTGGCTTCCGTAGATAGAAAACGCTGATTACCACTGATGAAGCTATGCGTAGTACTCAGGAATGATGTCCTCCCGCCATCTTGTAGGATAGCAGCATCTGTATAGACTTTGCAGGTATTAGTGCATGGAGCTTCGATGATAGAGCGATCGTCAATAACATCTGATGTATCGCTGCGCCGTAACTTTGTTGTCTTATTAGATGTGATGGTAGGGAATTCCCAGGGGGGCATTGTACCGTGCTGATTGTCAATGCGAGAGCCGCGTTGAAAGTGAGCACGCAATGCAGCAACAACCGGAACGAGTTGCTGTTTTATTTCACGGGCTTTTTCTCTTTGCGAAATTAGCTCTGCATTTGTGTTGAGCTGGGCGTGCTCCTGTAAAGTTGGTATCGGAGTGATGCGAGGTAACGCTGCCATTGTTTGCATTGTATCACGGTTAATAGCCTCCAACTGTGCCAGCTGTGCGACAGTCAACCTTTGAAATTGCGCCTGGTATAAAATTCTTGGCCGCAGAACTGCGCGTACGAGCCATCGCGCTACATCGGTATGAGCTCCAGCTGCTTTTGATGCGATGCGGCGAATAAGATGAAGTGTTTTTGAGGAACTCTGCCTGACTTTGCGGAGCCAGTGCGCACCACTGCCGGACCTGTGGGGATATGAAGACCCAGTATGCGGACCTCCGAAGCCTCAGGAATTGTCAGTGCACCAAGTGTAAGTGTAAAGGGCACTGCGTGATCTTTCTGCGTCCTGCCTTGTTAGCCACCACAACATAGCTTAATTTTTGGGCGGAAATGTCCAACCCTGCGTTCGGAGTGTAGTTCTGAAGTACATCAAGGGCTTCCTGAAGCTGTTGGGCTTGTCGTGAAACGTCTTTATGCACAGATCAGAAAGTCAAATCATCAGCATATATTAGAAACTTCACGTCTGGAATCTGGTGCAGTTGCCAAGCTAGAGGTATTAGAGCAACGCTGAACAGAAGAGGAGCCAAAACGGAACCTTGTGGGACACCTTGTTGGACGTGAATGAAGCTATATATGAAGAAAAATATGTAATACCATTTTGAATAAGGCCACAGAAATAAGAGCACAATGTTCCGCCTTTTTCTTGGTCATCAAGCCAGAGATAATTTCTAAAAAATTAATAAATCATAATAAATTCACTGCGCCTGCATATAGCCTCTGTGGAATAGATAGATGTCTTGCCAGATACAGAGGAATTTTCCAACATCCAATCCAATACGCCAGCAGCAACATTAAACGTACGATCAGTTGTTCCTTGAAGTCGCAGACCAGGTTTAATTAGAAGATTTTAAGTAATACCAGTCCAGCTACAGATAATGAAACCTGCAACAAAACAGCTAGTTGGGCGAGTTGGTGCGTATTCATATTTGAAGATAAACAGCGCACAGAAAACGAAGACAAAGGAAGAGAAGGGATCGACACACACAGCGCTGCACTCACAACTGGAAGTTTATTGAAAGGAAACAGGCGCTTAAATGTGAAAAAAACGCGCATGACAAGTGAGGAACAAGGTGATTAATGATACGCTCGTCAATAAATGTAAAGCCTTTTTTGTGCAATGCCACCGAGGTTTGGCTTGCACCAAGTATCACGTGACTTGTTAATATGAAAAGCTTCAGAGACTTCACGAGTGAATTGATCGTGGTGTTTGAAAATAATAACAGTGTTAGAAAGAACAGGTGTGCACCCACACGTGGCGCAGTGCGCTGCCAAATGGGAAGGCGAGCCGTTATGCAAAGAGAGATAGTGCTCCCGCAACCTCTTATTGATACAGCGGCCCGTCTGTCCAATATAAAAGAGGCCACAAGATAAAGGAATGCGATACACCACCCCCTGCACTGCGCCACGTGTGGGTGCACACCTGTTCTTTCTAACACTGTTATTATTTTCAAACACCACGATCAATTCACTCGTGAAGTCTCTGAAGCTTTTCATATTAACAAGTCAAGTGATACTTGCGTAAGCCAAACCTCGGTGGCATTGCACAAAAAAGAGTTTACATTTATTGACGAGCGTATCACTTAATCACCTTGTTCCTCACTTGTCATGCGCGTTTTTTTTCACATTTAAGCGCCTGTTTCCTTTCAATAAACTTCCAGTTGTGAGTGCAGCGCTGTGTGTGTCGATCCCTTCTCTTCCTTTGTCTTCGTTTTCTGTGCGCTGTTTATCTTCAAATATGAGTAATGAAACCTGGTTGAAGATGACAGCCCAACTTCATTTTGAGTTGGATCTCTATTTTTGATACGTTCACACGAGAACACTCCCGCTGCGCGTCAGAGTTTGAAATTTGCGCGTAGCATCATCATAGTTCGCCAACATGTATGTACGCAACTTCGCCACTCAGTTTTTGTGTGCGTTTCTGTTGTGTGCCGCGATGCGCCCGCACCAGCCTGCTCGTAGTGGGAGGGACGCTCGCGCGCGTCATATGCACGGCAGGAAAGCTTGGAAACAATCTATTTTATCCGCAAATAATAAGAAAAATGGCGATTTAATAAGCACGAACAGGAGCTCAAAGGCCGCCATAAAGTAGCCACAGATCCAACAGAAAATTTTTCTCGCCAGACGTGGTCGTAAAGTATCCAATTTGGCACAAGGTAGCCAACAACGGCAACCATTGTGAAGAGCCAAGTAAACCTAAACCAACACCACTTAGACCACCAGCACCACCTAGGCCAAGACTAGGTGGTGTTACCTCAACGTAGGAAACATCAGCTGCATCGCCAGTAAGCAAAATTTCGCTCATGCACGTGCTCGCACAAATTCTTGTCGAACGTTTATTCCAATATGGTCTTCCTGGTTAATGCCAGAGCTGTTAAGGCGGGTTGGGGCAGTTGTAAATACCAGTACTCCCTTTTGCAGCGTGAAGGCGACTTGCTGTGGCTTACGGAGACGCCTCTCAAACGTTGGAGTAGAGAGTGCGCCAAGATTACTACGCGTAGGGGTAAAGAAGGTGTCCGTCAACTATGTAAGTGCCATAATAGTGACGTTTAGGGATGCGCGCAGGTGCCTTGAAACCAATTCTGTCAGGCAAGGTCTTACAATGTTTTTCAAGTACGACACGTGCTGTTAACTGCACGGCCATGTTATGGGCGCCGTCAAGCGCATGAAAGCAACGTGTTTACGCCCTCGTACGCCATTTGTCAGGCCTGATGCTCCGCTTCAGGATGATCGTTTCCGAGCCTGGCGCAAAGAGGGAAACGCACCAGGAAGAGCATGTGTTCTTGCACACAGTACGTGCAAGAGAAGGGTGCGAGGCTTGGTAGGGCTGTTCATCCCCATTAGGAAATACATGCACAGCCCATACATTAACACACACGCGCACACAAATGCGCGAGACATATTTTTTTTCTTTTTCATGTGGCAAGAGGTAGCTCTCGAGCTAGCGACTACACGACTATACGTCTTCCGAAGCAACCTCTTCTGTGACATTGAAAATACATTAGCGAGCCTCAGGTGTCAGCATTAACGATCGCATACGTGCGTGACGTTTGCAACCATTAATTGACATTTTTTTTTATTGACGCGCAATAGTGCTTTTTGTTGGCAGAGCTAAAAGATAGCGATTGCAGCAATGAAACAAAACACAACAGAAAATTTTCCTAATGTTCTAAGTTATGTCTTGAGTTCATGGGTGCAAATGTAGGCAAAACGTAAATGATAACTGCATTTAACATAAAATGCCAGCTGCACTTATACAATGTTAGTCATAAAAGATTTGGTCATTGTTGTTAGATAGCATGTCGTCAGGAAGAAAGTTCAAAGCTATATATGAATGTATGCGGTAAAAAGAATGGATAAAATGTCTGGGTGTTTCAAGAATAAATTCCTGCAATAAAGAAAGGTTTCCGTTTCAAATATCTGAGGCCTAATTCACAATGCTTTCTGCCAATAATTATTCTTTGAAATTGCATCAATAGCGTTCTTCACTAATCATATGCCCCCTCATCAGGAGTAGGTGGGATTTATTAATTATTATCCCGAACAATCATAATATAGCATCCGTGTTGCAATGGCAATGTCAGGTTTAAAGATAAGTGAGCAATTTAACATCTTTGCTAACCGAGCCCACGTTTGTATACATGACTTCTTAGGCACATTACACAAAAGCTAACTGCTCGGCGTCATTTAAAACTCGAGCCTCCGTCACCCTGTGCGCTGTTTACACATGCTCCAAGAGTAAGCAGCAGATGTCAACTTTAGCAGCTGGCGTGCAAACAAAAAGTAAACGGCTGCGAGCAGCTGGCGCAGCACACGCCTGCTTAGGCCTAACTACTTCAAGTTTTCAATTTAACATTTTTTTATTCCTAGAAAGGCGTGTGACCAAAAGTAGCAGTATCGGTCTTTAGGAATCACTTTAAACAATATTTAGATCCCTGCAAGTCACAATTCACATTCATTGGCGGTGTTTTGGCCATTTTTGCAACTAACATCCTCCTTTGTACGCCAATTTTTATCCTTTTAAAATGAAATTTATCGTCGCAGTGTTTTTGCTTGCACTTGTGGAACTATTTCAAGCAATATTTTTCTACATGCGTCTCTTTTTTATTGCATATATTGTTTCTTTTCGATAGTGACGAGCGTTATAAACCTTTTGTTGTATTGCTATTCCCAGCCTTCATTTCATAAGCAAGAAGATAAAAAATAACATCTTCCGTCGGCCACTGTTTTGTTTACGCGATTTCACGGCATTGAAAGCGAGGTCGGAAGCGATAGTGTTACCGAAGCACTTGGAGGCCATCGCTGTGTCTCAAGGACCGCTCTAAATATCCAGCACAGCCTCCAAACAAGTTTTCTCGCGTTTTATGTAAGCGAGATTACTTCACAGCCTAATCAGTCTCGCATTGTTAACTGTTCTGCCGGGATATATCTCTTTAAAGCATTGTTTCTCGTTGTCCCGGGTTGTATTCTTTTTGTATTCTGCAGGCTCTAGACATGATAGCGCGTTGATCTTCTCTGCGAAACAGCACAGCGATGACATTGTACGTAGCTTGAGGCGAGGGAACCGAAGTTGCCCGACCAGGAGAAGAAGGGAGCCTCTGCTTTTCGCCTTCAGGAAGCGAGCACGTTCAAAAACTACACCGTCTGGAAACACGCCAGAGCTAAATGCAAAACAAAAACAAGGAACAAGAAAGGAAAAAAAAAAGCAGAGTATCCCCTTTCCGTGCATAGCACTGAGAAGCTTGATGGGAGGCTCATTACGTCCGTTGAAAACGCGAGAACTCGCTTCCACGTTAGACACGCTCGGCTGACGCCGTAATCATCCACCTCTTGTGACCATATATAAAAACGCACCTGTCTTCGCCCCTTGACGATACGTCGACGACAGTTCGCCGTTACGAGAGGGAATCGTGGTGAGGGATTACATTTGCAGTTCTCGTACGAACCGAAAATGGCCGAGCGTCGGGCTATGATCTACAGCTTACTTCTCATTGGTAAGCATCCATCTTTTAATTTTTATGACAAAAAATTTTCGATAATGGAACCACCGCGGCCGGGATCGAACACGCAACCTTCGGGTCAACAGCCGAGCACTGTGACCACTTTACCCCCGCAGCAACGTGAAGATAGTCAAATTGTGCATGGAATACAATTCGAGTGTTGTTTTCGTAAGAGCTATATATTCCGGAAAAAGAAATTGGGCCACAGCTCTGCCACGATTTCAGTCAGATAAGATCGTAACCAAGCTAGACCTCGCTGAAATGGCCAAGAGGGCCTTGTTAGAACGCACGAGATTGTCATTTGGTCTCTATCTTTTGCATAAACAACGTCAATCTGATACGAAAGATTTAAAATAATTTTAGAGTGCCAGGACTGACCGGTGAATGCAATAGTGATCGCATGTGGCGCTGGAAGTTCTCAGTTAATTATGGTTTCCTAACTTTTCTCAGTGCTGTAGTTTTCCATTTCCTCAAACTATATGTTGATCGTGGCTTGTTTCAGACCGGTGGGGTAAAGAATAGTATGCCACTTTTTTTTAGACATACAGAATGTTTTAGAATTTCCTTTGACAGATAGCGTAACTGAAAGAGATTGAATATTGTTAGTCTGAGTAGCTGATATTTTCACATTAACTTGATCTACCTTCTATCACTTATTTTGCGGCACATAATGCAATTAGCGCAATGTAACGTATGAATTTGCACAAAATACCCTTTCGAAAAAAATGAATCTGGAATAGCAGTTTTACATGCCTCCGAATTCATAAAAAAAAAGTGTTCCACACTCGCCGCCATAGCTTCGAGTGGTGCTCACTGACACTCCGAAACTTATATGTGCATAAAAATAACCGATAAAGTGTACGACAGGACGACCGCTATTGTAGCGTAATTGGTAGAGCATCGGGTGCGTCATTGGTATAGCATCGGGTGCGCCGCCATAGCTACGAGGGGTGCTCACTGACACTCCGAAACTTATAAGTGCATAAATAACCGATAAAGTGTACGACAGGACGACCGCTGTTGTAGCGTAATTGGTAGAGCATCGGGTGCGTCATTGGTAGAGCATCGGGTGCGCCGCCATAGCTACGAGGGGTGCTCACTGACACTCCGAAACTTATAAGTGCATAAATAACCGATAAAGTGTACGACAGGACGACCGCTGTTGTAGCGTAATTGGTAGAGCATCGGGTGCGTCATTGGTATAGCATCGGGTGCGCCGCCATAGCTACGAGGGGTGCTCACTGACACTCCGAAACTTATAAGTGCATAAATAACCGATAAAGTGTACGACAGGACGACCGCTGTTGTAGCGTAATTGGTAGAGCATCGGGTGCGTCATTGGTATAGCATCGGGTGCGCCGCCATAGCTACGAGGGGTGCTCACTGACACTCCGAAACTTATAAGTGCATAAATAACCGATAAAGTGTACGACAGGACGACCGCTGTTGTAGCGTAATTGGTAGAGCATCGGGTGCGTCATTGGTATAGCATCGGGTGCGCCGCCATAGCTACGAGGGGTGCTCACTGACACTCCGAAACTTATAAGTGCATAAATAACCGATAAAGTGTACGACAGGACGACCGCTGTTGTAGCGTAATTGGTAGAGCATCGGGTGCGTCATTGGTATAGCATCGGGTGCGCCGCCATAGCTACGAGGGGTGCTCACTGACACTCCGAAACTTATAAGTGCATAAATAACCGATAAAGTGTACGACAGGACGACCGCTGTTGTAGCGTAATTGGTAGAGCATCGGGTGCGTCATTGGTATAGCATCGGGTGCGCCGCCATAGCTACGAGGGGTGCTCACTGACACTCCGAAACTTATAAGTGCATAAATAACCGATAAAGTGTACGACAGGACGACCGCTGTTGTAGCGTAATTGGTAGAGCATCGGGTGCGTCATTGGTAGAGCATCGGGTGCGCCGCCATAGCTACGAATGGTGCTCACTGACACTCCGAAACTTATAAGTGCATAAATAACCGATAATGTGTACGACAGGACGATTGCTGTTGTAGAGTAATTGGTAGAGCATCGGGTGCGTCATCGGGTGCGTTCGGTCCCTGCCGGCGGCAAGTTGTTTTTTCATCCACTTTACTTTCTTCACATTCATATCCGACTTACTACAATGCAGCGAAATTACTACAATAACGTCCCTTATGCATCCTTAGGCTTCGCTATTTCTTGGTTTTCTTTAAGGTTGTGTCTAACAAAGAAAGCACCAGCTTTTAAAGTCCCCCCTACTTTCGTTCGATTCCACTTAAGGAAGATATGACTTCGCAATTCTGAAGTTGCAACTCGTCCATTACACCATGTCTGGTGAAGTTAGTGGTTCCAAACTAATCAGTGCATGATAGTCCACTGGCAGGATACGTATATGGAGCTCTATATACCCGCCATATTATTTCTTTCTAACTTTGTCCTTGCTGTTCGCGCTCCTTCAAATTTAAGTAGGACTGAAAGGCGGGCGAGTTGGAACTTATCCATCGTTGGGTAGCGCACAAATTGACAAAACACAAAAAAAGAAGAGCACAGGACAAGCGCTGGTCTAACAAATCAGTTGTTAGACCAGCGCTTGTCCTGTCCTCTTCTTCTTTTGTGTTTTGTCAATTTGTGCGCTGCCCAACGACGGTCAAATTTAAATGGAATATCTGCGGATTTGAGTGCAATCTATTCAACGAATACCATTTAGCTATGTGCCGTAGTCGATTTTTGGCTATATCGGTATTGCCTAGAAAACACCCTAGAAACACCCCAAAGACATCAGCGTTGCCTAGATGTTAATCGTAGTGGAAACTGCGCTACCTCGAACATCGCACAATGCGCAAGTGACTGCTCCACAATCTTAAAGAGGTAGTGGTGGTCCTTCTTGTTTATTTTGAAAATTCTGCGCAATGTGTTGTATAATGTACTAACCGGTATTTTATGCGAACTATGTGGCAGCACGTTCCGACTTTTGTATTAAGTTTTATGTCATTGTTCTATCGCATTTCCTGCTGTGCTTATTTGAACCGGATTATATTCGTTACGCAGCGTTTTTTTTATCGCTTCCCTGAGCTGGCCTATAATACCTACTTACTCTTTACCCATAGGAGAGAAGGCATATAGAACAGCTTCGCATTAACAAGTACCACGAAATTGCAAAGACCCACTCTAAGCGGTTATGATGAAACGCTGTTGAACAAGAAATGTGGCTGGAGCCAAGGTTTTGAGTAGGGTGGATACAGTGCCAGTTTTCTGTTCAACAACGTTTAATCTCTTCAAATTTCATCGCACCCTGATCTTCTGTATTGTTTTGTATTTCAACGCAAATATGTCATGAATCATTTCACATAACAAAAGAAACTTTCCTCCGAAGAGGCAGTACACACAACGAACATTTAAAACGCTGTGATATAGGCTATATGGCGAATTAGCTCTTGACATCCCAAGACGAATCTCATAGAAAGAGTGCTAGACAAATGTGTTGCCCGAAACGACGACATTCTTCAGTAGGTCAGATCATTGCGTAACCCTCAATTCAGGAGAGCAGCGGGACATTTAGAGTAGAGTAGAGTAGATCCTTGAATCTGTGGCGCACACCCACGCTGGGGGATTGGCCAAGAACCGGATAGTTTCTGGTTAATCTCCCTGCATCCTCCCTTTTTTTCTTCCTTCATCCTTCAATTCGGTGGATGCAGCGCTCGTCGCCCACTGGTTAATGTCCCTGCCTCCTCACCCCTTTTTTTATTCCTGCTTCCTACAATTTTGCGGATGCAGGGCTCATCGCCCAGTGCACGGCTGCCCCCTCGGACGACCCGTGCGACATCCATGCTTTGGACAATTGCGCCGCCGACCTGTTTGTGTTCGCCACAAGGAATACGGTTCCGGAAACGGAAGCTGATCTGGAAGCTTTCTGCAAGTACGTGGCTTTATCCTCGCGTCAGTTCGACCAATCACGTGACGCATACTATGTAATGGGTAGCATGCTTTAAACCACGGGCAATTATGAGCGGGAAATGTTTTCGAACTTGCTATGCACCCACTATGTGGCCTTAAGGGAATACGCGCAGTAACGTGTGTGCCTTTTGTAATGGGTGGACGGCTTTGAACCACAATGTCGTTATGATATTCACATCTTCTGAAGCCCGATGGCAATGTACGCTTGTACCACGCAATATTACTGTGATATTACATGTTGTATTGTGACGCCTGTGTACAGGACGCGTGTGTTTGTAAAGCATGCAAGTTATTTTTACTGCATTTTCTAGCAGAGGAAGTTATTTTATATGTAACCCCCAAGCAGAAGCGTGGCTGTGTGGTAGAACACCTGCTTGCCATGCAGACGGCCTGGGTTCGACCCTCATTCGGACCCGGAAACTTTTATTATTTATTTTATTTGCATCTTTCTCGATTTTTCGGTCACGGACAAGATGATGATTTCTCGCTCACAACCAACGACGCCGACGCCGGAATTTCTGCGAAACGAGCTCTTTAACGCTGTCGCGTTAAAACAAAATGTTGGAGTCATTCCACTGCGACACAGAACCCAGCCGCATACCGCATCGCTGTTTAAAAAAAAATATTTTGCCTTCTCATGGTCATATTATGCGTAAACGTGGTCCACGCAGTTCTGCCTCACACTTGGGTACACTGCTTCACCATTAGTTTGACGTTGCCGGAAAATTCCAGAGAAGCTCAAGTGTTGTTCCGTGGTTTCAACGAATTCATGTTTTTTTTTTCATTTATTAAAAAACGTGAATTCATTCATTTTTTTTATTCAGATGTGAAAAAAGAAACATGGGAAGGTAGGCTACATTAAAGGTGGCTATGTCATCAACGTGATTGCATTGAATAAAAACACCAAAACAAGGAAAAATAGAACGAATAAAAGAATAATAAAAGAGATAAATAATAAAAAAGCACCATGTAGGTATACGATATCTGGCGTATAAAGAATTAGCAGAGTCTAAGGGAGTTCGCCGCGGTGGTGTAGCGGTCACGATGCTCGGCTGCTGACCCGAAGGTCGCGGGTTCGGTTTCGGCCATGTCGGTCGCATTTCGATGGAGGCAAAATGCTAGAGCCCCGTGTGCTGTGCGATGTCAGTACACGTTAAAGAACACCAGATGGTCAAAATTTCCGGAGCCCTCCACTACTGCGTTCATTATGACAACTAGGCAGCGCAAACAAACGGGACAAAGTAAGAAGGTACACGAGGTTTTGTTTGCGCTGCCAAGTTGTCATAATGAATCTATACCACCTAGTCCGCCTATCAACCCTTCCACTACTGCGCGCCCCATAAACATATCGTGGTTTTGGCACGTAAAACCCCAGATATTATAATTACAGAGTCTAGGGGCAGAGTCCAATACATAGAGGGTGGTCACATAGATTACTGAGGATGGAGTTCGTACAGATAGTTTCATGTGGACTTATATATGACATGACTATGAAGTATGTCCATCAATAACACAATACTACGAAAGGGAGCAGTGGTGACAATTATAAGCAGTTTATTAAATTTGTGTCGAATTAAAAGATCCCGAATTCTTGTTGTGATGCACGAGAAAACGCTTTCAACTACCGCGGTGCAGAACACCACAAACGGACAAAGGATGAGAGGAAAGCCGATGAAGACTGGCGATTAATTAAAATGAACGCCCTTAATAAAGTGCATGGAAACGGCTCGAAGGCCTTTATTTAGTCGAGTCAGAGACATTGTCAGCAAAGAATAGTGGACTGATGACGGTTATACAATGATAAAAAAAAAAAAACGACGAGACGCATAACAGTGCTTATAATAATCGAATTTAGTACACGAGTGTGATCACAAGCTAGAACGGCCGATGCATGACGCCAAAATTGAAGCAAAATACGAAATAACAGAAACAAGCGTCTCGGTAAAACTTGCCAATTTCAGTGTCGTTACGCGACTCCAAGGACATCATATGTAGTTTTATTTTAGCATTTACGTTGTTCGTGCGACAGCATTTTGCGTCAACTATGGTGTTTTTTTACTGGACTGTATTAACGCGAAAGCGTTAAAGAGCTCGTTTCGCAGAAATTCCGGTGCCGGCGTCGTTATCGACGTCGTTGGTTGCAGGAGAAATATCATCGTTGTTCATGAGGTAAAAATCGAGAAAGATACAAATCAACTGGGTAATAAAAGTGATGGGTTCGAGTGAAAATCGAACGCAGGCCCTCTGCGTCGCAAGCAGACGTTTTACCACAGAGCCATGCCATTGCTTGAAATTGCTTCAGATAAAAACACTAGATGAACATCACGTAGTGGCAGAAGTCTCCTTAACGCGTGTAATATTTCGTGGCAGAATTATTATGTCTAAGTCCAGGCTTCGAAATAAAAAGCAAGAAGCTCAGAATTTCGCCAGGTTTCAAAGCATGCGAATTGCGCAACGAGTGGGTGTTTTGAAAGCCCACCCATTACAAAGCGCTCTGACATATTTAATCATCATCAGCTGCAAAAGCATCAACACAGTTGCCTGACGGACGCGTAGTGGGCCCTTCGCTGAATCGCAAAAGGATAAATATGACGTAGTGGGCACTTAGTTGTACTTGCAGTAGGCATTCTAGGATAGCTTAAGACGGCCAATGTTGCTCGCACAGACGTTCGTTTCCTTGCGGCATGGTTGAGGCACGCACCGACAACCAAAGCCAGGCTAGCAATTGAGAAGGCGATGCGCATTGGGCCTGACCACGCTATCGCGTTCTACTCTTGAAAGAAGAGCTCAAGCGCCCACGAAACATTTTTATGCATGTGTGTCGTTTTTCATGTCCCTATGTGAGTGGTCAACGTGAAAATGTGAGCAGTTTTTTGGCTTCACATTTAAATGAAATTTCTCTAGGTGCTACTTTATCTAATTGTTTTTTCATTGCTGTGATTTTTACGAATTCTGTTATTGGTGAAAAGAAGCTGCCGGCCCTATACAAAAGCGCTAACATCTCCTACACAACGTATAGTTAAAAAAACGCCTTATTTTTCTATCGTTGATCTACTTGTTGCACTGTGCACATAGTCCTTGATTACAAAGTATGGACCAGCAACTCGCTTGGACTTCACCATGAGTGAGTTATCTGCGTAGACGACCAATGAGAATAAAAGGAAAATAACATTGTATAATAGTAGTTAACTGAAGCTCACTCTTGGCCAGCTATTGCGAGTTAACAAGCACGTATTTTGTGAGGAGGACAATAATATCTGGGGTTTTACGTCTCAAAACCTCGATAAGATTATGAGGGACGCCAGTGGATGGCTCCGGAAATTTCGACCATGTGGTGTTCTTTAATGTGCACTGGCATCACACAGCACACGGGCCTCTAACATATCGCCTCCATCGAAAGTTGACCGCCGCGGCCGGGATCGAACCCGCGACCTTCGGCTCAGCAGCCGAGCACCATAACCACTGCTCCACCGCGGCGGACGCTGTAAGGAGGACTGCCTCCTCTCATGGCAAAACAGAACAATCGCTGAACGGGTCAGCTTCATATACACCGACCAACCGCATGCTTTTTGATGGCACTTAGTTGCACTGCACGTGCACTGCCTTCTCGGTTCGAAGACGTTTTTAATTCCCTGTAATGCCCCCCAAACAGTTATGCACTGAGAAAAATAGTGAAAAAAACGCTTACTGTTTTTACTCTTCTTGTACAGTTCATTTTAAGAAAAAGGTGAACGAAATTTAATTTAAGGCGTAAATTAATTAGTTTTAATTACGTATTAATTAATTACATTGATTAAATATGTAACTCACTGTAACCGCATTATGGTATGTTAGATCTTCAGTACCTGTTTTTCATTAAGCTTCGACAGCTTTATTGTCTTTTTGGAGACATTACATTGGATGTAGCAAATATGATACAGTGGGCATTACAGGGTTTAAACAGAATAGTCCGTAAGAACCCCCCTTCGATCACCTTTTCAATAGGGCGGTGGGGTCACACAACGCAGGTCCCAGATCGAAGCGGAAGTATGCAGCCGCGATTACGTCAAGAGGTGCACGAGCAGCGTGGCCCAGGGCGTGGGCAACATCTTTCTGGACGACATCAAGACGGAGATCCAGGAACGCTGCGACAAGACGACTGAGTACCATAAGGGTAAGTGCATATAACACCTTCCTGCGCCCTGAGGGTAACGTGAATAAATAAATAAATAGCTCACAGTGTTCCTTATGCGATTCCCTAAGAGGACTTGATGGCGAAAACGATCAATGTATTCATCCCCCCTACGCTGGCCTCCGAAACATTTCTGCACCTAACCTGGTTTTTAAATGCGAATGCATTTCATAGTCGGGCTATGTCAGGCATCCGGCGTTGTCCGGCGTTGTCCGGCGTTGTCCAGCGTTGTCCGCGGAGGAGGAGGAGGAGGAGGATAGGTTGAGGAGGTAAGCGCCGGCAGGTGTTAGATGTGAAGTATCTTATGGCGAAGCTTAATCCGGTGGTGGTGGTGTGCGGCGTGACCACCCTTACTGCGCATGCGCAAACCCTTTAAAAAAAATAAAAATAAAAAACCTCCTCTCTCCCTCTCTCTCCTCTAGGCATCCCTCCCCGCGGCAACCAAACCCTCACTGCGCATGCGCCTCCCCTCTCCCCTCTTACACTCCCTCCTCTCTCCTCCAGGCATCCCTGCCCGCGGCGTCTACACTCCCACTGCGCATGTGCGTCCCCCTCTCTCTCCTCTCCTACGCTCCCTCCTCTCTCCTCTACGCATCCCTGCCCACGACGTTCACACTCCCACTGCGCATGCGTGTCACCCCCTCTCTCTCCTCTCCTGCGCTCCCCCCTATCTCGCCTCGCGACGCCGACGCAGGCAGCGTCTGCTAGCGAGTTTCTTGGTTGAAAAAACCGACTGCTCGCGCTGCACAACCGTTCACTGGCCACACCGTATATATGGCAATGGATCTTGACCTCCAAGGTGGTGCCGGTGGGAGATTTCTCCTGTGCGTTGTTGAACAATAAAAATTCGCAGCGTGCGCGTTAACTAAAAGCGGACTGCGAGTCTCTGTGTCCAGTCGGAGTCTTCTGTCTCTCATTGCACATTAGCAGCGATTGGCATGTTCCATAGGAAACACCGCTCCATCACTGCGTGCTTTACGCATCCCCAGTTTTCTCTCCTGCGCAACGCTGCGATGAGCGCCAGCGTCAACGCCGCCGCCGGTGTAAGCGTTAGCGCCCGCTGCTTCACATCTACACATGGTTCCCTTTAGCGGAAGATGGTGTAATTTTTTATCTCTCCGCTTTCACTCCGTCTCCCATAGCAACAGCTGCGGGCGCGCGCGCTTATCCTCGCCCCTGGCAACCGGAGCAGGTGGTGCGGGCGGAGTAGCGGAGAGTGAGTGGAGAGGAGGAGCGCGCTCTGGTGTGTGAGAGCGCTCGCATCGCGGAAGCTCGGCGGAGCTCCCGCGTGTGTGGAGAGTGTAGCAGAGGGTAGGTGCAGTGCTTCGCCGCTCCTTCTCTCGCCGTTCGCTCTCTCTCCTCCCTGCGCCCCACACTCCCGTCCGCTCGCTCGCACGTATATATAAATGGAGTGAAGCGCGCGCGAAATGCATTCGCATTTCCTCACGATTCCCTTCGGGGAGGTGGGGGCATTTTCTTTTGACTGCCTCCAAGATGAGAGGCATCGCAAGCTTTCTGCACTTTACCTGGTTTTGCATTGCCTCTGTGATCAGCCCATCTGTGACAAAGCGACGATTTAACGTGACGACGTCATCATGTGAAGCCACGTCATGGAACGCCACAGTGACGTCATGATGACGCCATATGTTGACGTCCTCACTTGATTATTTGTGGCATCACTCGTGTTGACTTTTCGCGAGTTATGACAAATTTTCACGTTTCATGAGGCATCTAAGGACTTCTCATTAATGTTTCAAATTGCACACCTACGCAGACCTCTCATATTCCGCCATTGCACAGAGGTGTACAGTCGAAGCCAGATAGTCTGACCATGGCCTCCAAAATAGCGAGCCGGCGGGTTCCGCCGGCTCGCTATCTCGGAGGCTATGGTCTGACTCAAGCCGCTTTTATCGGGTCTATTCCGTCTCCCCGAAAGAATCGTTTTCCGTCAAACTGAGCGGCAGGACAGGACACAAAGAAGGCATTATACACAAACTTGCCTCCTTCCTATATCTCAATGCGACAACACACAATTTTACGAACAAAACGTGAATTATACTCATCCACTTGGTTCTCAGACAGCACAAAGGGATCGATATTGTGCGCTGTTGAGCCTAATCTTGAGTGCCAATTAGACCTTCAGCTCCGAAGACGTATCGACACACTCATACATCGCCTAAGTCTCGGAACTGCTTGCACAAAGCACCTCTTACTTTTGATTGAGCGAGCACCATCGTCAACATGTTCGTGCGGCCACGACGACGAGGATGTGTATCATCTATTGCTCGACTGTCCCAAACACGACACACATAGACGGCGACTCAAACAGGAACTCCACACGCTAGACTCGGAACGAGCGTTTTTCTTGGGGAAAATATTAGGCCCGTAGCCATCTAGGATAAACCGCAAAGCAATGAAAGTGCTCCACCCTTTTTTTTTTTCAACACTGATATTTGGGATGAATATTGAATAGACTATGTAGAAAGTGTGCACCGCGACTGTATGTTTGCTCTGCCCAAACGAGAATTTTTAACTCACCAATTTAGGACTGCATACATGTATATATATATTTTTTGTTTCTTAAATTTTGATACCCCTAACAAACAAGTGGAAAGGGTTAGCCGTCGCGAAGCAATGGTGACAACAACACCTTGATTTATTTTTCATTACAATAAAAAAAAAAGACAAAAAGAAGGAATTAAGACGTACACCGGCTCCCAAAAGTTTACGGAACGCGGGCTCCACTGAAAATGCGAATTTCTGCTCTGTTAGTGCGCGGCGCATGTAACCTAGCAGGTAGCTGCGTAGGTCGCAAAAATTACAAGCTGGAACATCTGTTTGGAGGTTATGTTCAAAGACAAAGCGGGAATATATCATTTTCGGAAATTTTGTGTTCCGAAAACTTTTGAGGGCGGGGGGTACGAGCGCACTCTTTATCAGCTCATACATCTTTCAACCCCATTCCCCTTGACGGAAGACAGGATCCCACGTGGCGAGAAAGCATTGGCTTGTGTAATAGTTTTGACCTAGGAACAGTTGGAACAGCTGCGCTTGCTTGAGGGCAATGAATCTGAAGTACAGCTGTATGCAACGGAATGCGCGCAGAATGCTGTTGCTGCAACGCCGGCGCTGCCCGCTTTTGGATAGGTGCCAATGATTGACGAGGAAAAACAAGAAAGAAAGCGCGGAACGCTGCAGAAAATATTAAGCGCGCCCTTTACGGGACGGACGTCCGCAACGAATTGGGGCTACGTGCGGTCGGCGGCGATTGCTGTCGTCGAGGCAAGTACAGTGTGGCTCATTGTTACAGGGAACGTGAGAGCACGCACGTTCGAATTATATCCATTCAGCAAGCGCACAGCCGCCGGGTTCTGCGGTATCGCTTTTTCCGTTGGTGCGCCTTGTACACGTTTCCCCATACATGTGCTGTTTATTGACAAACGGCATCTGCCCTTGACGTGAGGCTACTGCTCCAAAGACTTAAGCGACGCTCATTAGAGTCTTCCCGCTACGGGTACATCGCAGCCTACGCCATATATCGCACCTTGCACCGGAAACACCACTGAAGCTTGAAACTAGCATTACGCAGGTCCAAGGCAGACGTTGCAATCTTCGAGAAACGCACCTTTCAT
Source organism: Rhipicephalus appendiculatus (assembly GCA_030522465.1). Classification (NCBI taxonomy): domain Eukaryota; kingdom Metazoa; phylum Arthropoda; class Arachnida; order Ixodida; family Ixodidae; genus Rhipicephalus; species Rhipicephalus appendiculatus. Next base: position 1,494 of record JALIZH010017091.1, on the reverse strand, counting down.
GCAGAGCTGAAAAGCAAGCATACAAGGTTGCTCTTTATGGAAGGCCTTATGGCCTTGAAACGTTTATTTATTTATTTATTTATTTATTTATTTATTTATTTATTTATTTATTTATTTATTTATTTATTTATTTATTTAATGATCCGTTTATTTATTGATTGATTTATTTTTTTTATTTTTTATTTATACTACTTCAAAGTCAAGGCATTACATGGTGGCAGGGCATACGCATACAGGAGGCCTGGAATATATGACAAAACATTCTTCGGCGGCTGACCTGAATTGGTATTTGTACGTTTTACATAACAAAGTAATGGACTAGATATGCAATTTCTTCACTCACAAATGTAATTGATTGCACTTACTAGTTAAAGCCTAGTGAAATTAAGGAATTTTCAAAATACCATCGATGTAAGTTAATTTCCTCTGAATTTTTAATAAGATAGCAAAGACGCAATAAGCTAAATGGGGTCTCTGTCTACATTCGTGTCCTACGCGTCCCTTTACACATTCCTCATACGCACAATTACTTGATCTTCCAAATTCTGCTTGGCTATTTTTTTTTTGTCGTTCATGTTTTCAAAACCGTCAGCGACACCGAAACCTTGGGACAGGCTAGATTGTGGTGTTCTAACCATAAGCGTAGTTTGTTCTCCATTTGGGGTACGAAATATTTACCGCCTTCAACGTTGGATAGCGCGAAATCGAACAGGACGAAGAAAGAACGCAGACGCACAGGACAGAGGATAAAACAGTTATTCTCTGTCCTGTGCGTCTATGCTGTGATTATGATCCAACTAGCCCAGCCACGCATTGTGTCATGATTTTTCGCAGGAATCTCCGCCCCCCCCCCCATTTGGATGAGTCCGAAAGCAAACAGGCTTCGTAATGGACGCAGAAATGAAACTGAAGCCTTCACTTAGTGCTCACAGAGGCCTGGCTGTGGTACATGGCCTTATGGGGGCAAATTTGTAAACCCTTCTTGAAGTGCAACATCAGGGTCTTCTACTACCATTATACCGTATTTACTCGTATGTAACGCTATCCTTTTTTTTTAGATCTTTTTTTTCTTTTTAATGTCGACGCTGGCGTTGCCATTGAACACCGAAATACTTGTTTTTTCTTCCTGGACACAATGAAAAGTCACCCCTAACTTTACCATTGTGGTCGCACTAACATGGAGTTAATACAGCACTAAAAAACCTGCGTGGACGGAACACACCCGACTGCGTAAATATAAAGGACTGACTTTATGGCGCCCCCCTTTCACAATCAGGGGGGGAACGTGCCCCCCCCTTATTGTTCTAGGCCGTGAAAACCGTCGAACACCAAACTATTGCTCCATTTCACTCGGATTGTCGCAGTCCCCCCGTTCACTGCTAAGTTTACTGCAAGTTTCTTTGCTTCGTAGTACGTTAGGCATGTGGTTACGGCTGGATGGTTTTACGGCACGAAACTTGCAGCGCTTTGTTTGTGAATCCACGGTGCTTTGCC
>JALIZH010017089.1:0-23844 GCA_030522465.1 Rhipicephalus appendiculatus | reverse complement strand
GTGTCAGCTCAAATAGAATTGGAATATTGGCCGTTCGTACAGAAGTGAATGCAGCGGCGTACATCACCACATAACTTAAGTATGCGTCTAACCACGGCATTTGTCATCCTTTTGATTGCTACAGCAGCGCGAGCAATACCGAAAAACACCAATGGTCAAGTTTTCGAGGGCAACTATGGTCAAGTACAAAGCAGAGGGCTTCCAGGTACGCACTAAAAATTGCAAGTCTAAGGGTCCGCGTTGAGCATACAACGTGAGGCCTGTAGCTTAGGTTTAATTACAAGCTTGTTAGAATGCAGCTTCGGAAAATACCATTTATTTTGTGTGGAAACGAGAAATTGTGCTGGGAACTCGCACACACTGTAAACCACTTTGCACCCTTAAGGCGATTTCAAGCAAGCAAAACATTTTTTTGCCTAAGCAGAATTTGCAAAAGTGAGGCTGTAAGGGTATTTTCTTTCTCCAAATCATCCCTTAAGGGGTAATGTTTTACGTAAACACCCTTTAGGAGTTATGGATTATTGAAACACCTGTGGCCCACACGACAGCGTGGTAAATGATAACTGGGTACCGCTGATTAAAGAATCTGTTGGATAATAGGTGAGTTTAGATTAAATGATCTGTCCCTTTTAGGGGTATCTGCAAACTGTCACATTCATTTATAAGGAACAGGAATATCCCCACCGGCAACAAACGGTGGCTTAAGATACTATGGCTATATATACCAGATGGTCAGAGTAAGGCTGCGTAGCGCGAGCGCTCCATCCATGGGGCACTTTACAATATGCTATGTGTTGTGTATGTCATCTGTAATTGCTTGTTCCCTGACTGGTGTACTTTATTTTGCACGGTTTTCCATTGATAAGAGTGTTTAGGCCATTGGCAACAGCCCACGGTATGGGTGTCTTGATCCGTGAGAACACCTTTTTTCCTAAAGGTGTAAGGGTGTTAGTTATACACACGGTAAAGCCCCCTTAAGTGTGTAAAATGCTTTACTGTGCAGGCTGAATATCGTACAAACTATAAATACGAACGACGTCTTAGCATAAATATGGAAGAATGGATATTGCTTTTTTTAGCGCAAAAAAACGGCACCACAAGAAAGAAGACGGAACTTCTTGTGGTGTCGTTTTTTTTTGCGCTAAAAAAGCAATATGGATTCTCACCAACTAGCCCGCCAACGCATTCTGTTGAATGGAAGAATGGCTTGCAGGTAAACCTGACAACGCGAAACCCTCGCATGTAAACCAAAAGTGGCAAAGATGTCCAGCAGTTGTTAGGTTAAAGGAACACGCAGGAATGTTGCAGGACCTTTGATTAATACAGTGTTATGTACATCAAGCTGAAAAAAGCGTTCTTAATTTTCCACAGGGTAGGCCCTTTTAATTCATGAACTGGGACACAACGGCTAAACTACGTACATAACCGGCATGATCCTACAAGTTTACTGAATGAGAAAAAAGATTCCGGAGAAAAAGTGACAGAATTTGAGTGAAGGCGGAAAAACGCTTTCCGCCTTCATTCAAGTTTCGTCACTTCCTTGTTACGGGCAGTTCCAGTCTGACATAGCGGAGTGGTCGCGTTTTGTGCGTGCCGGGCGTGATCAGTTCCAATATCACCATCAAAATTCGATTATGAATATCTGGAATTACTAGCAACTTTTGTGACTTCAAACAATTTGGTACGCCTTAAATTCTCATGCACAAGAACTTTCTAATATAAGCAGCTGTCCCGAAGTCAACAATTATAAAGTTCATGAACGAGTTATTGTCGGAAGGAACCGTGTCATTTCATTAATAATACACAGCGCAAGACGTGTCATTTCAGCTGCAGCGAAGTATTTTCGCCTTGAAGTAGAGTTCGTATGCGAAAGTGACAGTTGCCTTAATGTTACATAGGACGTTTATAAAAATATGTTTTGTCTAAAAGAAAAACACCCTGTGTTCTGGCTGTGACGAGGATCTTTTGCGCGAGTTCTCCCATTGAAACCATGCAGTACTCCAGCTTAACTATGGCGAAAAACGTTGAATACTACATAATCTACGTGACCAACGGTTTCTGACCTTGAATTGCGCGAAATTACCTCCTAGATGCTTCACAAAGCTCTCTGCGATGCCTGTCGTTGCGAGGAGGCGCTGCGCCACATCATGTGTGACTGTCCGCTTTATGATGTTCAGAGACAGTCACTGGCGTCCGTTCTAGCGGACCGTGACAATAGACAAATGTCTGTTGAATCTATTCTTGAATGTCGTTCACAGAGGACATCGCAGCTGAAGGTGGACCAAGGAACTACTGAAGGTTTCTAAGAAAAACGAACTTGGACGAGCGGCTCTGACAGCGATGTCGCGTACCACACCAGCGTGATGGACTGTCACTGAGTGCTTGTTTGTGTGTGCTCTGTTATGTGTGTTTCTCTCTCTTTCCACTCTTTCCCCTCTCTCTTTCAATCTCCCCCATCCACTTCCCACGTGCAGGGTAGCAAACCGGTTATCCTGGACTAGGTTAACCTCCCTGCCTTTCCTTCTCTACCATTTCTTCTTCTTCTTGCTTGCTTTACATTTTCACTTTCACTTACTTTCAGTTTGCCAGCCTACAGCTGAATTCAAGCGATGTGCAAGCAGCAACTGCGCAGAAAAGACTTGCTTGGAACTTCTAAAGCCACCAGGGCCAAAAGGCCTGCGATAAGGGCTGCGTCAGTAGCTGCTTCTGTCGCCCGGGATACTACAGGGACAGATTTCGCCGCTGTGTGACTGCCGCAGAATGCAAGCGACTTGGCTTGGCTTAGCACAACCATGCTACTGGCATGGCTGTATTCTCCTGTGCAAGTTACCTCGTACAACATCGGGAGACATGCAATAGATATAATTGGTCCGACGCAATAAAGGTCTGCTCTTACCATAGTGCAACCAGACACTTCCTTCCGTGCTTTTACCGTGCTTCGAGATGCCCTAGGCAACTCGACCGATTTTCATCACACCAAATGTACCTTGGACCCTTTAGCATGCCTCACGCGACAAAGGCGTGCAATAAACTTTCAGTTTACGTCTTAGGGAGAGCATCGGCCATGTCGACAATCCTTTGTTCTATCTTGTCTGACACCCTATTCACGTTCCTTGTAGCGAAATCTCACCTCACTGTAAAATGATGCGTATAATGAAGGGCTGTCTCATGCCACGTCATCGCCGAAGAGTAAGAAAAGTCAGTGACCGACATAGGTCGGCACTTTAAGGGAGTACTCACTCAAACTCACTCACCACAATTTTTTCAGCCTTCGCACTCACTCACGTTCACACTCACGTCCACTCACACTCATTAGTACTCACTCACGTTCACACTCACGACCACTCACACTCATGAGTACTCACTCACGTTCACACTCACCTCCACTAACACTCATGAGTACTCACTCATACTCAACTCACCACGTTCAAATGAGTGTGAGTGAGTGTGAGTTGAGTGCACTCATGAGTGAGTGTGCCGAGCTCCATAGGTCGGCACTTTAAGGGAGTACTCACTTAAACTCACTCACCACAATTTTAAATGCGAAGCATTTCTTAGCGAACTTCGGCGACTTTGAGCGTATCTATCTATCTATCTATCTATCTATCTATCTATCTATCTATCTATCTATCTATCTATCTATCTATCTATCTATCTATCTATCTATCTATCTATCTATCTAGCCGCCTACGACTTTGTGCTCTCCTGGCCGTATCGTTACTGGGATTTATACCAAATTTGGTATGGCATAACATGACTGTATGAACAACATAAATGGCTGGTCATATCATGAAAATCATGACTAACTTGTCATGAAAAGTATGATTTACATTCCACGCTCATGGCGCGCTCGCGGCCGTTTCGTTAGCTTGATATACACCAAATTTGGTATTGAGTGACATGACTCTATGACGAACATAAATGACAAGTGGTAATATGGAAATCATGACTTGTCATGTGCGACATGACTTGCATGCCACGCTCATGGCGCGCTCGCGGCCGTTTCGTTAGCTTGATATACACAAAATTTGGTATTGAGTGACATGACAGTATGAAGAACATAAATGACAAGTGGTAATATGGAAATCATGACTTGTCATGTGCGACATGACTTGCATGTCACGCTCATGGCGTGCTCGCGGCCGTTTCGTTAGCTTGATAAACAGCAAATTTGGTACTGAGTGACATGACTGTATAACGAACATAAGTGGCAGGTGGTAACATGAAAATCTTGGCATGCATGTCATCTACAATGCCATTTACATGCCACGCTCATGGTGCGCTTGCGTCGAGTTCGCTAGCTTGAGATACACCAAAATTGGTATATCGCGACGTGACTGTATGACGAACACAAATGACAGGTCGTAACATGTAAAACATGACATGCACATTATGTAAAGCATGATTTGCTCCTTCCTGGCTGCTTCGCATTACATCGATTCCCACAGTGCGTGGTATCTGCCGGCTTTTTTCAGCCTTCGCACTCACTCACTTTCACACTCACGTCCACTCACACTCGTGAGTACTCACTCACGTTCACACTCACGACCACTCACACTCATGAGTTCTCACTCACGTTCACACTCACGTCCACTCACACGCATGAGTACTCACTCATACTCAACTCACCACGTTCAAATGAGTGTGAGTGAGTGTGAGTTGAGTGCACTCATGAGTGAGTGTGCCGAGCTATGGTGACCGATCTTTATACTGTTTTTCTCCCCACCTTTATCATTGTTATTGTTTTTCATGCGCCTCTGTCGGCCTCTGTTTCTCCACTTCGCTTCCTCACGCAGAGTAGTATGTCGGCGATTTATACATACGCTAAATTCTCTATATTTCAATAAATGGTTTTTCTAATAAGTGGAGATATGGTAATATAGAAAGAGCTAAAGGAAGATGAAAGAAAGAACAATGAAGAACATGTATAAAAAAGATAAATAAACAGCAAATAAGGAAGATGAAGAAAGAGCTCAGTATACGTTCACCAGGCGGTGTCGCTTGCTTGCGCTGTTTATTCGATTGCACAGGCGTGGAACTGACTTTAATTTTTTATGCTTTAAATCTCCGTCTATACCTTCCACAGTACATTTTAGCCAACCGGGCCAAGCTTGGTTGCATTCCGCACTTTCTCTCATCTTTCTGTCGCGGGTGTGCCTCGGGTAAAAGAAAAGTAGTATGGGAAAACTTGAAGCAAGCCCCACTCTGTACAGAAGAGGCTGCCATTTTCACCGTTCGTGGTTAGTGCCGTACTACAAGTAGTACGTAACTTTGCTGATAGCGAAACAACAAAACAATGAACTAGTGATGCAAGCCCAGCCTTATTAGATGTGAAGCATCTTATGGCGAAGCTTAATCCGGTGGTGGTGTGCGGCGTGGCCTCCCTTACTGCGCATGCGCAAACCCTTTAAAAAAAATAAAAATAAAAAAAAACCTCTCCTCCCCCCTCTCTCTCCACTAGGCATCCCTCCCCGCGGCAACCACACCCTCACTGCGCATGCGCCTCCCCTCCTCTCTCCCCTCCTATGCTCCCCCCCTCTCTCCTCTAGGAATCCCCTGCCTGGGCTCCCACTGCGCATGCGCGTCCCCCCCTCTCTCACCTCTCCTACGCTTCCCCCCTCTCTCCTCTAGGAATCCCCTGCCTGGGCTCCCACTGCGCATGCGCGTCCCCCCTCCCTCTCTCTCCTCTCCTACGCTCCCCCCTCTCTCGCCTCGTGACGCCGACGCAGGCAGCGTCTGCTAGCGAGTTTCTTGGTTGAAAAAACCGACTGCTCTGCTCGCGCTGCACAACCGTTCACTGTCCATCGCGTATATATGGCAATGGATCTTGACCTCCAAGGTGGTGCCGGTGGGAGATTTCTCCTGTGCGTTGTTGAACAATAAAAATTCGCAGCGTGCGCGTTAACTAAAAGCGCACTGCGGGTCTCTGTGTACAGTCGGAATCTTCTGTCTCTCATTGCCCATTAGCAGCGATTGGCATGTTCCAGTAGGAAACACCGCTCCATCACTGCGTGCTTTGCGCCTCCTCAGTTTTCTCTCCTGCGCAACGCTGCGATAGCGCCAGCGTCAACGCCACGGCCAGTGTAAGCGTTAGCGCCCGCTGCTTCACTTCTACACATGGTTCCCTTTAGCGGGAGATGGTGTAATTTTTTATGCTTCTTACCGACCCTTAAGTTGTCTATTGATTCTAGCGTCGTGTAGATAAGGTTGAGGTTATATAAGAGCCACGTAAGCGTCCTCCGGATACAAATGAAGAATTTAGGTAATATTTCATTGGCAATGATTCTTTGCACGCTGCTAGACCGTGCTCCTTGTATCCTCGCTATTCGGGTTCCCTTCTCACGAGCGAACCTTACACTGTGCGAACCGAGTTTACACATGGCTGCGATGCAGTACGTGACGTTCCAGCAGTTCAGTCAACCTCATCGCATGCTGTCAACCTCTGTTCAAGGGACAGAAGCAGTCTTGAAACGTCGGGACCATCTTTAACCGTGGCTGCGCCGGACTTGAACGTAAAGCGTTACAAGTAATCGATTACTTGTAATCAATTACATTTGCTTGTAATTTTGTGATATAATCGATTTCTTTTTTTAGAAGCTAACGTTCTGGGTAATTTAATCACATTTTCTCGTAATTTATTACCGGTAATCAATCATTTTTTTCCAAAATCAAGTTGTAACCAGTCTTCTACGGCAGTTCTCGTGCTGAAAAATATGTGACTGCTCTGTAGGGTCCCAACGGAGTCCATTTTTTTCACCTTTTCCTTGGCCTTACCTGCAAACGCCATACACTAGCGCTAGCAAGGGAGAAGCGCGACGCTTCATGGAGGTCAATAGAATGCGTTGGCGGGCTTATTTTGGGTAACGTGTCGGTATACTTATTTTCGGTAACGCGTACAAGTCTGGGCTCGTGACAGTTCCGCATCCATAGTTCCTCCGCACAGTCAGTCGAAGGTGCTCACATCTTCGTCCGAGAACTGCGTCTGCTTGTTTTTCACCGAGAGGCATCTAGGTGGAGCAAAAATAGCATGCCACAATACTGGAGAGATCTGTGCAATAAGGGACGACTTCGAGGAGATTGTGAGTGCTTCTTTTGTTGTGGAAGTGAACGAAGGCACTATGTCGTCGCTCTCTCGGAAGCACGCTTTGTTCCGTTCGAGTTCTGACAGTAAATGGCGAAACGTGTCGTCTTGATGACAGTTTTCGAAAGACGACATGGAAGGTCGCTGGCTGCGAGATTATCGGCCGATGGAACAAATACGGCAACAAGTGAACCTTACAAGCCGGTGATCTGGTGTTGACCACTCTGCTTTGCTGCAAGAGCGTGAAGGGGATGAATCATGGTGTGCTCGAGTGGTTACTGAGCCGCGCACGTGCGGCAGTGCACATTGACTTAAGGGCAACAGCGACAAGTTATTGACGCACAAATGGCGGAAGAATTAGCCCGATGGGGAGCGCAGAAATCACTATGTAAGCACAGCACAGCCAGGAGGCGCGCCTTCTTTATCGCAGCCTACTGTCTGTGCAATCTGCTTCGAAGACTACCAGTGCTAAAAACCCTGTTCGTCTTAATAATATCACGCTGTAGTCATATTTGATATCCACGAGAATTGCAGGAACACATGGCAACATTAGGCCTGCTCGAAGCACTTGAACTCTTATGATCTACGTCTAAACAAGTCGAATAGAGGTGTGACATTATATTTAGACAACCAAGGTCCCATGGACAGTGTCCGTAGTCATCAAAGGTTGCTCCTGAGAGAGTTGGCGCTGACACAATGGGAAAAGTGGGCTCTAGGAGGAAGATTAATTTGCTTTAGGTATTTTACATGTTCCCAAGGACATCAATGAAAGAGCACAACAGCACTGTAAATGTACAAGACAGTCTTTACCTCACTTTTCGACAAGCCCTCGTTTTCTCATTTATCTTGGCGAGGGGAATGTGCGTGAACAACGGTAATTATTGAAAACGCGCGCCGTTTTCCTCATCACGATTTGCCTGCATTATGATGCATCCCTCAGAACTCGCCGACCAATGTTTTCCTCTCACTAGAAGCGAAACATCGAAAAAATTCCGGCACACGTCACTCACTGTGAGAATCGGTGATTTGGGAAGCAGCCAGTGAGAAACTGCATACACCTCAGTGTTTCGCTTTGAGACAAAAGAAGGAATTCACTAGGAAGGAATTCATGTCATGACGTTTCGTTCACCATCGCTTGATGTTCATGCACGCGTGGAGGTACATGCTAGTATATACTGTACTAATTAAAACTATTCTTGTATGTACAATGTATGACATCTCATGTATGTTTCTCATACACATAACGTGCCAATATTGATCTATATCCACTTAAGGGAACGGCCGCGAGAGCACTAAAATCGTGTTAAGCAAATTACAACGTATGCATGACATGATATTCATCTTACGGCCAGTCATTTAGGTTCGTCATACACTAATGTTACGCCATACCAATTTTGTTATATAACAAGATAACGGAAAAAATGGCTGGCTCTCTCGTAATCGAGAGTAGGTGTAGCATGGAATGTCTTCCGGCAAAGCGGATTGGTTGGAGATTATACTAGCCACAATCTTGTGCACCTTCGCAAGGGCACATCCCACCAAACTACACGACACTACACGATACACTCGTCCATACTGCCACATGTGTTTATTGCTTTCTTTTGGTGAGTTCAGGTTTCACCCGCAGAGACTGTTCGCTATCTCTGCGCAGAACGTGCCGCGATGTTTTAGAAGCGTCACGATTCTTTGAGCTCATTCTGTTATTTATTTATTTATTTATTTATTATACCCTCAGGGCCAAATGGCATTACAGAGGGGGGTGGGTTATTACAAAAAAAGGTAATTGAACAAAATGCAGTGTATACGGTTAGATCGTACAAATAAATCTCTTATAATACAATGTTAGCTAAAACATTTATATACTAGTACATGTTAGCTAATACATCACAGAGCCTAATTATACAATGTTAGCTAATGCAACAAAAATCCTAATTATACAATATTAGCTAACGCATTACGGAACAATGTGTTATCACTAATACTAACAATGTCACCGGGAAGTCTGTTCCACTCCTTTGATGTAAGAGGCACAAATGAATTGAAGAAAGTTTTTGTGTTGCATGAAGGGATGCCTACTTTCTGATGGTGATCAATGCGGCGGGATATGTGCTGTGGGCGAAGAAGTAGTTGGTCATGCAGGAAAGGATGGTGATACATCTTGTGAAATAGTGTTAAACGGGAAATTTTTCTACGAGATGTTAAAGAAGGGAGTGCAAGGGAAGTTTTCATAGATGAAATGCTCGCGGTTCTGTTATAATTAGAGAATATAAAACGAACGGAGTTATTCTGGACAAGTTCAAGGGAAGTTACTAGGTTATCATAGGTGGGATCCCACACGGCTGTAGCATATTCTAGTTTAGAACGTATTAGTGTCTTATAAAGTTGCAGTTTTAAGTCAGATGGAGCATTAAAAAAGTTACGTCGTAAATAGCCAAGCATGCGGTTAGCATTGTTAATCATGTATTCAATATGAGGTGACCAGTTGAGATTAGTCGTTATGTGAACTTCAAGATACTTATAAGAGTTAACAGAATCCAGAGGAATGTTATTAAGAAAGTAAAGAGGAGAGGTAGTGGAGGTTCTCGATACATGCATGATTTTACATTTTTTAATGTTTAGGTCCATTAGCCATTTTTCACACCAGTTAGATATAGCGTTAAAGTCAGACTGCAATATGTTAATCTCATTATCGTTAGTAATTTCTCGATAAATAACGCAGTCGTCAGCAAACAGATGAATGTTAGACGATATAACTGATGAGAGGTCATTAATATAAATGAGAAACAACAGAGGGCCTAAGACAGAGCCTTGCGGAACGCCGGAATGAACTTGGCGAGAAGAAGAATTGTAACCATTTGCCGTAACGAATTGTGATCTGTTAGTGAGAAAACATTCAATCCACATTAATAGGTTTTTGTCAAGATTTAGTTGGCGTAGTTTGTGAAGTAGCAGTCTATGGCAAACCTTGTCAAATGCTTTTTGAAAAATCTAGAAAAATGCAGTCGGCATGCGATGTTTTATCAAGAATCTGATGCAAGTGATGAGTGAAGGATATTAACTGCGTTTCACATGAATATGTTTTGCGGAAGCCATGTTGTGCTGACGTGAAAAATGAATTTGATTCTAAAAAATTGACTATGTTTGTAAATATTATATGCTCGAGTAGTTTACAAGAAATACTAGTTAAAGAAATAGGACAATAATTTGTTGAACAGTTTTTATTACCAGATTTATGGAGTGGAACGACTTTCCCGATTTTCCATTGACTAGGAATAGCAGAAGTATCCACTGATTGTTGAAAAATTTTAGTTAGTATAATGGAACTGTAAGCGCTAGTACTTTTCAAGAACTTTGTGTTAATACCATCATAACCGGGAGACGAATCATTTTCAAGTGATTCAATGAGGCGTACAACTCCAAGAGGTTCAATGATTACTGATGACATGGGTGAGTAATTGTGTAAAGTCGCGCTAGGTAATTCATTACAGCTATCTACGGAAAAGTTTTTGATGAAAGATTCATTAAGAACAGCAGCGCAATGCGCTTCACTAATTTGGTTACCGGATGAGTCAATCAAAGATATATGGTTGTCGGACAGAGGATTAATGACTCGCCAAAATTTTTTTGCGTTAGTTCGTAACATGGACGGTAAAACGTTAGTAAGAAAGTTATCTTTAGCGGACTTCAGTGCAGATATGTAGATGGACGATGCAGACTTGTAAGCAACCCAGCGCGGGTGGTTAGTAGGTAAACATTTTGCGGCACGATAAAAACGTTTCTTTCGGTTAGATAAACGTTTGATGTGAGCATTGTGCCATGGCGCACGCACGTTAGATGTGACGATGCGACAGGGAATATATTTATTTGTTAGTCGATCTACTTCAGCTGCAAACATAACCCAGTTAGGCTGCACTGAACGGGTATCAAAACTGCTTAAAAATATGTCTAAGAATTTTGCTAGTTCACTGTTAATCATGTTAAAGTTTGCTTTCTTATAGTCCCGTATAGTTTTCTTTTTTTTGTCTGCTTTAGGACTGGGCGCATTAAATGAAAACGACAGTAATGAATGATCACTGATGCCTGGTGTATAGGTTAAAGCGGTAACAAAGTCTGGTCGATTTGTTAATATTAGATCGAGAATACTAGCACTGCTGGTGGATGTCCTGGTTGGCGACGTTACTAGTTGTGTTAGAGAAAATACTGAACATAGGTTAATAAATTCACTCGGCTGTGGCGAAGACGGTAATGAGTAAGGCGCGCTTGCGTTCCATATTATACTAGGAAAGTTAAAGTCTCCGAACAGAAACAGAGGATGCGAGGGAAATCGTGTACAAACTATATTAATTGCGTCGTGTAGTTCATCTAAAAATGTTGACGGTGAAGAGGGAGAGCGATAGCATGTTCCTAATATGATCTTGTGGTGGCCGATGGTTACTATGGCCCAAATTAGCTCTAGTTCACTGTTAATGTGGATACAAGAAGAAGGAATGTCCTTTGAAACCGCAAGAAGAACACCGCCTCCCCTGCGCATTGTCCGATCACAACGGTATATGTGAAAGTTGTTTGCGTCATTAAAGATTTCTTGATCACGGACATGCGCGTGGAGCCATGTTTCTGTCAAAGCTACTATTTTTGCGCTACATGTGTCAATAGCTGATGATAACGAGTTATATTTGTTTAGTACACTTCTAACGTTAGAAAAAAGAACCGATACCTGAGGATATGATTTGCGGTCACCTCCCCTCGCGCATCCCTACGTAGACGTATTCTTCGAAGAAGCACGTGTAGTACTGACATGATTGATGCGTTTGTTTACCTCTAGAACTTTGTCGCACTCTGGAAAATACATGTAACATTTGTTATTTAGTAGTAACTTGTTGTAACGCAGTTTAAGTGGCGATGAACCGGGGTGAGCTTTCCCAAATTCAATAAGTTTTTTACGGGCCTGCCGAGTTGCAACAGAAAAATCTTCGCTGACTGAGATGTTCTTATCCTTTAGTTGATTGCGCAGTGACAGTACTTTCTCTTTTGTTTTGAAGTTAGTGAACTTGGCGACAATGGGGCGGCCCTTAGTAGGTGAGTGGTTGCCCAAACGGTGCACCCTTTGAAATGACTCGCTGGGAAAATTGTCAAGAACAGCAGAAATAGAATTCGTCAATTTTGCTTCGGTTTCTTGCCAGGTTTCTTTGGAGTCTGGAACACCCTGAAAGATTAAATTGTCCCTTCTCGACCTGTCCTCTAGCTCGGTTAGTCTAGATTGCACATGGTAATTCTCGTCCGTTAGTTCTTCCACGGTTTTTTGCATACTTGTTAGTTCTTCCGTCATATCATCGAGTTTTTTAGATTTTTCCTCCAATTCGTCAAGTCGCTTCCGGATGCCAGTAATTTCTGCGTGAATGCTTTTTTGTCCGGTTTTAATTGCTTTGACATCGCTAGCAAGCTCAGACTGACACTTCGTGCTTTGTAAAGAGCGCGAGTGCACATCCTTCAACATGCGGAATAATACGTTCATTTGTTCGGCAGGATTTTCGGGTAAGTCGTCAAATTCTTGTTGCACTGCGGTACGGGTGTTGGGTCCAGGGTTAGTTTCAATGTCACCGGAACAAAGCAAAATATATGCCATTGAAAAACATTCACTCAAAGTCTCGCACAACACCCCTGGGCACGGGAACAGCAGTAGACAGCGGTTGTTAGATTTTTTAGCGTGTAGTGAAGGAGTACACACCTGCATGGTGAAAAAATAGTGGCTCAGAGCGGCGTGAAGACCACTGCTCTCGTGCCCACTGAAGGCGGCGTCCAGGTGTTCCTCCTTAAAGCTGTCGGTGGCGATTGCTGTCGTTGTCGATGGGGCTGGTCGATCCTCAAAGAGTACCCAAGGGGCGTCAATGCTGGGCATGTGTTGATCGGCTACACTGACGAGGCTTGCTGTTGGTGGCGGCGCACTTAGATGCGCCAAGCCAGCTGAGGAAGTTGATAGCCACGGCAGGATAATCGCAAGGAAAGCCTGCATGGTGAAAAAAATAGTGGCTCAGAGCGGTGTGAAGACCACTGCTCTCGTGCCCACTCTTAAAAGGCAGGACGCGAACATCTTAAAAGGCAGGACGCGAACAATAAATTTTATTCGAGAGATTACCCAAGCACCAGCGAGAACGCTGGAAGATTCGATGGCTATTGTATAAAAGACGACGCGTTGCGCCGGTGATCAGATTATCGAGGGCCGACGCTCTGTTCACCGCTGTCAGTGTACAGTGTGTGTTGCTGTAGTTAGACTTTTCGTTTTCCGGGCACAGGTTCGCCCAAATAAAAATTTCCGTCTTGAACACGTCGACTGCTGCCTTCATCAACGTCACGACCACGTGACAATATGCACGTACTTGTTTGCTGTCATTGTGCGGGATAAATCTTGGGCATTCCCTGGAGTATGCGGCCGATGCGGCCACAACGCGACAGCAGGTTGGTGTACCGCAAAGAATGCGGCAGCTCGCATCGCGAAACCACTGCTTAGAGGTGTGCACGGGCCATAGGTCGGCAAAACATGTGGAGCTCACGCAGACTCACCCATGAAATATGTTTAGCCTTTGGGACTCACTCGGACTCAGATTCACCAAACTTTTTCCTCGGCCGGACTCACTCGGACTCAGATTCACTAAAAGTTTTCCCAGCCGGAATCACTCGGACTCAGACTTACGAAAATTTTTCCCAGCCGGATTCGTTCAGACTAGACTCATGGCTTCATGTGAGTCTGAGTGAGCCGACTCATGAGTCCATTAGCGTCTTCTAACTTGGTGTAAATGCTCTTTAACACCAATATATCGCGTAATCGGTGCTGTACTTGGCGCCTTTTCATCTCGTACCTTATCAGCGGTTGCAATGTAGTAAGGACTTTTTTTTGAAAGAGACAACTTACATGAAATATTTGTATAAAAAATTCCCGGGAAGCAGTATTCGGGGGCGGCGGGGGAAGTCACAGTACACCCCCCCTCCTCCTCCAGAACTCACGCCTCTGATCAATAAATATTGAGCTGGTGTATGAACGCTGGTGCTTGGAAGCATGCGTGAGTCGGCGTGAGTATAAACACGAATCTACCTAAGGCTGATAGTAAAGCTAAGTTGCGTAAGTAGAACCGTAGATCGGCAAAAAAGTGTAGAGCTCACTCAGGCTCACTCAAGAGATACATTTTGAGCTTAGGGCTCACTCGGACTCAGACTCACCAAAATTTTCCTCAACCGGACTCACTCGGACTCAGACTCACTAAAATTTTTCTCAACCGGACTCACTCGGACTCAAACTCACCAAAATATTACTCACCCGGACTCGCTCAGACTCACGGCTCAGTCTGAGTTTCAGTGAGTCTGAGTGAGTCGACTCATGAGTGAGTTTGCCGACCTATGGCACGGGCTTCGGGTAGCCCGAAAGCCCGAGCCCGGCCCGCGGGCCGGGTTCGGGCGGGCCGACGTCTTTTCATCTCGGGCCCGGGCCGGGCTCGGGCTACATTGTTTTTTGTCGGGCGAGCCGTGCCAAACAACAAACCCGAATAAAGCACGAATCAAGCCCAAGATATTGACGTTGTGCCGGAACTGTTTTCTACTGCGTAGCACCTTCTCCGCAACCGCCCCCCACACCCTTTCACGGTTCTCCTTTTCTTTAGCCACTTTAACCGCAAGGGGAGAGGGTAAGACACACAAGATGATCTCTGTGATTATCTATACACGGAATAATGCCCTCTCCCACATCTCAGCTACTAAACTTCTGGAAGAACAAATGACATAACTATCCCAAACTTGTTATGCTTCCGAAAAATATATTAGGGGCGAAGCTCCTTAAGCCGTGGGTCGTGCGTCCTCGATGTATGTAGTAGGTAGCCACCTCCACGCCACCTCTCGTTTAGTTCTTGGAATGTCCGCTAGATGGCGGTACTTGTATATGATGAATATATTTATGGGGCGAAGCTCCTTACAACATCACCTCGGCGGTCCTCGGTTGTCCATGCATTCTGAGTAGCCTAGTAGGCACTGATTTCGACCTCCAAGGTAGTGCCTGTGTGAGATGTCTCCTGTGCGTGCTTAAACAATAAAAAAATTCACAACGTACATGTAAAATTAAAGTGAGCTGCGAGTCGCCATGACTCTCATCGACCCTTTAGTAGAAATGCGCCTGATCTCACGTCGTTGATGATGTACTGCGCAGAATTTGCGGAAGATTACCGGTTTACCGACGCACCTCCGAAGCTTCGCCCACTCATCATCATTCACTCCGTGGATATGGTGCCGTCATCTCCAGTTCTCGTCTCGTTTCCGAGAGGGCGCTGTCCTATAGACATGCGTACAATATGGCGGTTGGGTGAAGGTACGCTAGATGGCGTTGGCGGTGCAGCTGCTCTCCGATTGCGCGGACCGCCGTACGAGTGCGCTTGCCGGATCGTGCTGCTTGGCGGACCATGGACGACGACCGGTCGTTGAAGTTTCACACACACTATCGCTTTGATTACTTCTGGGCGAAACCACTGAAGATTTCACGGTGTAACCATGATTGCTTCAGTCACCATAACTCTCATCGACCATTTAGTATAAACGCGCCCGATCTCACGTCGGTGATGATGTGCCGGGCAGAATTCACGGAAGATTCACGGTTTACCCATGAACCTCCGCAGCTTCGCCCGCTCATCATCATTCACTCCGTGGATATGCTGTGTTTTAGATGTGAAGCATCTTATGGCGAAGCTTAATCCGGTGGTGGTGTGCGGCGTGGCCTCCTTACTGCGCATGCGCAAACCCTTTAAAAAAATAAAAATAAAAAAAAACCTCTCCTCCCCCCTCTCTCCTCTCGGCATCCCTCCCCGCGGCAACCACACCCCTCACTGCGCATGCGCCTCCCCTCCTCTCTCCCCTCCTATGCTCCCCCCTCTCTCCTCTAGGAATCCCTGCCTGGGCTCCCACTGCGCATGCGCGTCCCCCCCTCTCTCACCTCTCCTACGCTCCCCCCTCTCTCCTCTAGGCATCCCTGCCCACAGCGTCCACACCCCACTGCGCATGCGCGTCCCCCCTCTCTCTCTCTCCTCTCCTACGCTCCCCCCCTCTCTCGCCTCGTGACGCCGACGCAGGCAGCGTCTGCTAGCGAGTTTCTTGGTTGAAAAAACCGACTGCTCGCGCTGCACAGCCGTTCACTGTCCATCGCGTATATATGGCAATGGATCTTGACCTCCAAGGTGGTGCCGGTGGGAGATTTCTCCTGTGCGTTGTTGAACAATAAAAAATTCGCAGCGTGCGCGTTAACTAAAAGCGCACTGCGGGTCTCTGTGTACAGTCGGAATCTTCTGTCTCTCATTGCCCATTAGCAGCGATTGGCATGTTCCAGTAGGAAACACCGCTCCATCACTGCGTGCTTTGCGCCTCCTCAGTTTTCTCTCCTGCGCAACGCTGCGATAGCGCCAGCGTCAACGCGACGGCCAGTGTAAGCGTTAGCGCCCGCTGCTTCACATCTACACATGGTTCCCTTTAGCGGGAGATGGTGTAATTTTTTTTGCAATTCCAGCTACCAGTGCGAGCAGCGAAGGGACCTTCAGTTGGGCGGGATATGGGACGCAGGAGCGCCGCACTTCACTTCAGCCCGAATCATTGGACAGCTTATTTTTGCATGACAACTTGTAATCGTTGCAAATAGTGACTGTGATGTGTCGTTTGCTTATGTTTCACTTTTATATGTTGAATAACATGCCACATCATCGGAAACGACATCGTGTCTGCGCAACAAACCTTCATAATGCCAGGCCGGGCCGGGCCGGGCCCGGGCTTTTATTTTTGTACGCCGGGCCGGGCCGGGCGGGCTCGCAGCCTTCTTGCGTCGGGCTCGGGCGGGCCTTCGACGCAGTCAGCGGGCCCGGGCCGGGCTCTAAAATTCGGCCCGTGCACAGCTCTATTGTGGAGTGTTTCTGACGGCTGCTTTTGAATTACTAATGCTTTACTTGGCATTGTGGCTAGCACACCATGACTGCAAAACGATGTTAATAATATGTGGGGTTTTACGTGCCAAAACCACAATATGATTATGTGGCATGCCATAGTGCAGGGCTCTAGAAATTTCGAACATCTCGTGTTCTTTAATGTGCACTGACAATGAACAGTACATGGGCCTCTAGCATTTTGCCTGAATTAAAATGCGACCGCCGCGGCTGGAATTGAACCCGCTATCTTCAGGTCAGCAACCGAGCAACGTAGCCACTTCACCGCCCATGCAGGCTGCAAAGAGGATGTAAACTAAGGACTCAGTGAAGAAGAAAAACATCCAGGGCAATGGACGTGCCTTGCTGTTGTTAAAATAATATCAGGCATCAGACACCAGTGACCTGGCATAGTTGTTCAGATTGTTTCCGTTCGTCGCTGCTATTAAAAAAAACGAGGAACTAAAGCATCAAGAAACCAGTTGGGTAGCCTTAATACACTCATCAACAATGTGATGGTGGGTGGTATATTATATGTGTTAAAAATTTTGCTGAAATGTTTTCTGGGTCAGGCCTTTTAATTGAAGTGCAGTGAGATGTTTGTCATTCAATTCTTGACATATTTAAGCTTGTAAACTTTCTGGCCTATTTTACATTTAGTGTAAATAATGTTATCATTTTGTCATTTGTGGAATTCAGGCAAATGAACTTTTGTGCTGGCTGGAATACAAAAGACGTTGAGCCACCAGAGAAAGAATGCGATACAGAAAAGGGCATATTTTGTATTCCAGTCAACATACCTATGAGCCAAGCAGCGAGTGTTACATACTAGGTGAAGTTTTATGCCTTTATATTAATACATCTACACTTCTAATTTGCCAAAGTGTTGATGTACAGAAGAGATCTATAGAATTTCATTCATAGTTAAAGTGTGCAAGTTCGTTGCATCAGGTAGTTGACAGTGAAGACAAAATAAACACATGAGGCAAGTGCTCAGCTACATTTTATTCACTGAATTCACTTGCACAAAAACTAACAAGTACTGCAATGCAGATGTTGTAAAGCATGAAAATGATTGAAGTTCATTGCTCACGACCTGTATATTTTGTTTGTGCTGCTCGTTGCGATTAGTCAAAACCGACTTGCCCAATTTTTCACTTTCATGTCCAGGTTGGGTTGAAATTTAGCATTTAGGAAAGCTGTCATTGGAATGCAAAAAGTATAGTTCACAAAGCACATATAATACAACCCTGCATTGTCATTCACGCTTGTATAATGTACGCAATTGTAATTCCCCCCTTCCAAGGCATGCAGAATTTTTCTTGAGCTCTCATACCACATGATTATATTTTTGACTTGTTTGCTTTTGTCAATGTGAAATTACTTGGTGCTTTCAGATGGAGTATGCTATTGTGGAGTTTGCAGAGTCCCTGGACGTGGAAATCGTACCAACTATATGGATTTCAGATGATGTGTGTGCATGGCCCCACCATGTGAAAATGGACAGGGTGCCGGCAATGGTAAAGAAGCAGTTTTCACCACCGCCCTCATGGAAGCGCTGTGGTGTGGCCGTAAAAGGATTGTTCTGTACGTAAACGTTTAATTATTTCAACCAACTCTCTGACGTAATTAGTTGAAATGCTTTCCAACTACTTTTTCCAGCTACCTACGAAAATGCACGAAAGCAGATCAGCAAAAGTGAGTACACCTCATCGCTCAGCATCGACCCTTACCATCCTCCCGAAAAAAGACGCCGCAGGCCTCCCACAAAGTGGACAGATGATGACCTGCCACACATAATGCCTTCTGCAGAAAGGGCCTCAGCAGCTGTACCGGCTGTTCCAGGTGACTTTCCTCAAGGTAACATTTGGAATATAGTAACTCATGATACTCAGGAACAACATTTATTAAAAAGTTCATTTTTTTATTACAGAATTTATTTTCACCACTTCGGTTGCAACATGACATCATAAATGATAAAAAAATAGACTGCCCATGATATGCTCAGTAGATAAGGTAAGTGTTTGTCATAGCGGAAATTGTGAAAAAAGTAATACTATAAGACTTTCCACATTACATTTCGTGCACTTTAAGTATGGCAGACTCGTTTACTATTCAATAGTTTCATATTGTGCATGTTCTGTAAGTCTATTTGCCGCCAGTTCTGCCGCAGAGAGCATCTCTACAACCTGCCCATGCTGTGAATACAAATATGGCATGACCATTAGAAATGATAATTGCAAAAGTGACTTTTAAGTTTAATATTCTGAATGCTGTGCTAGCAGCTTACGAAGACGAGAGCAAGATGACTAGTAAGGTACAATCTTGGGCGATATCGTAATTAATTTTTGGATACAATGCAAAACAAAAAAAAACCAAAAAACATAGGACTGCTTGGCCCCGTTTTTTTTTTGTTTTTTTTGCGTCCTTTTCTTTTATTCGTATTTTTTCAGGCAGGTAGTGCCTGAACCCTTGAGTTGTAGTTTCATGAATTTTGGTGTCACCGAAAATTTCATTCATTTGTGACATTTGGTGTAAATGGGATAAGCAATATACAAAGTTATGATGCTCATAGCAACCGACTGATTGTCTGTTGCACATGGTCACTTCACATATGCCATTGTGCAGGAAGGGGTGTGAAATGGAACAAAGAAACATTGCATGAAAGCAAAATTGCGTTTCTCCCGCAAAACCACCCAAAAAAATACAGTAATAATTTTTTCGGCTGCTAGGTGAGCTCTGGTGCTGCTTGAGGGGAAGGTGCTAGTGTGGCTTGGGGGTCACGTGCCGCCCTGCACTCTTCTGCCAAAGCCCATTGTCCCAGCTGCTTGAGTCATGCCTGACTAGGGATATCATAGAAGCATTCAAATAAACACGTGTAAAATTTGCACGAGCTGCTTCTTTGCCTTCCTTTTGGATGGTGCATATGTATTGACTGTGCAGTCAGTAGTGCCGCTTTATTGTCCTGCGTACCCCGTTGTGCCATGCCTCATGTAATACCATACCAACTAGCCCATCAATTGGTCCGCTTGTGCTTACTGATTACTTGACATTTATTAATAGGTGGCTGGGATTTGATGTTCAAGCTTTGCTGCGTTCATATCAAATTTTGGAAAGGTGATGAGGGCTGTGTGCATATTTACCTGTGCTCTCCTTGAGAATAAGGCACAGAATCACTTTTTATGGCATCATCATAGCTGATATTTCACGTTTCTCTTTAATAGCGCGATAAACAAAACACTATACTAGTAAAAAGAAAGGTATTTTGACTAAATTGCTTATTTGCATTTAAGTTCATCTGTCTTCTGATTACATGACATTATAGGGAGGCTTCAACATTTCTGGTAAATTTTCTTACAAGTGTGCTGCCCCATCTTCTGTACAGTATTTTGTGTTGATAAACGAATGTAACTTTTTCATGAGGCACTGATATTGTGTTCATTTTTCTTGCAGTCATGCTGGATGATTTTACATTTACTATAACTTCATTGTATTTTACTATAGGCCGTCAGTGCCATTTATGCAAGGGCAACAGCAGTGGGCTAATAAGTGCTTTTTTGACGTACATCAGCATGTATGGTTTATTTGTTTCTCGGATATCATATCTGTTTCATTTTCTTTCAGCTCATGATGCCGCCAGCCAGTCACAGAAGTCATTTTCTGTTGTGAGCATTGACAGCATTTCTCATAATGGTGAGATAAATCATCCTGAACAGGCATTGCATTAAAAAGGAACCGCGCAGTGAAGCTTGCTCTACGCAGTTTTCATTAGTGTCTTGCAGCGAGTTTTGCTGCGACTTTTCAAGACTGTTGAATTCTTTTTTTTTTTTCTTCAGAGTTTGAGCCAGCTGTCCCAGAGCCTGTCCAAAAAGGTCGCAGCTTCAACAAAGAAGGTACATATTTGATGCAAAGTTTTTTTTTTTCATTTTCTCTTGTTCATTTTTTTTATTTTTTTGTAAAGGGGGCGGGGAGTCTTTTTTTTTAATTTTTTGCCACACTCCGTTTCACCAGCAACTCTGCGGCCCATGCTTTTCAGCCACTGCAGTAAATCGGTGATAACAGTGCTCCACTGTTGTCCCAAAAGATGAATGGTTTGATCCCAGCCATGGCAGTAGCATGTTGATGGAGGTGAAATTTTAGGGGTCCGTGTATTTTGCGATTTCAGTGGACATTAAAGAACCCCAGCTTGTTGAAATTATGCCGCGCCCTACACTATGGCATGCCTCATAATTATAATTTGGTTTTGGCGCATCAAATCCCCGAAAATACTTATTACAACATATGCTTGCTAATTTGATGTCAGCAATACATATCTTGTATATGTTTAGGCTCAGTTGTTTATATTGATTAAGCGGTGTGGACAGAAAAACCATTGATCCTCACCAATTAGCTTTTTATTAGTTTAACATTGTACGCTACTATTTATTAGATGAACGAGTCTCCAGTAGTTAGCACAAAGTTTAAAGCATCTTACGTTTCTGTATCCATTTTGCAAAGAGATTTGGTATCTACAGATCAATCAACTCCGGCTAACTTCATGCAGTAAAGTGAAAATAATTCTCTAAAGTTGCAGTGGCCACAATTTTTAGGAACACCCATTGTGTCATGATTTCTGTGCGAGGATTTGCAAACGTTATCAAATGGCTATTCCGGCCTGTGCCATCAGGTGCAGCAACGAAGCCGGAAAAAATTGCGAATTGTTAATATAATTGTAACTGTAAATAAATAATTATTGTTATTGATGCTTCCAGAAAGTTTGTGACATTTTAAGCTGTAAAACACATAGACTATACGTTTGTTTTATTGAGGGAAACAAGTTTAGGATGCCACAATCCAAGCAGATAGCACTATTGATACCTAGGTGTAATATTTTGGTTCTCAACAGTGCCTCATGCCCAAAATATTGCGAGGGCTATAACGGCAATGGTGCCTGTGCTTTCTTTTAGATGTGAAGCATCTTATGGCGAAGCTTAATCCGGTGGTGGTGTGCGGCGTGGCCTCCTTACTGCGCATGCGCAAACCCTTTAAAAATATAAAAATAAAAAAAACCTCTCCTCCCCCCTCTCTCTCCTCTAGGCATCCCTCCCCGCGGCAACCACACCCTCACTGCGCATGCGCCTCCCCTCCTCTCTCCCCCCTCCTATGCTCCCCCTCTCTCCTCTAGGAATCCCTGCCTCTGGGCTCCCACTGCGCATGCGCGTCCCCCCCTCTCTCACCTCTCCTACGCTCCCTCCTCTCTCCTCTAGGCATCCCTGCCCACAGCGTCCACACCCCACTGCGCATGCGCGTCCCCCCCCCCCTCTCTCTCTCTCCTACGCTCCCCCCTCTCTCGCCTCGTGACGCCGACGCAGGCAGCGTCTGCTAGCGAGTTTCTTGGTTGAAAAAACCGACTGCTCGCGCTGCACAACCGTTCACTGTCCATCGCCTATATATATGGCAATGGATCTTGACCTCCAAGGTGGTGCCGGTGGGAGATTTCTCCTGTGTGTTGTTGAACAATAAAAATTCGCAGCGTGCGCGTTAACTAAAAGCGCACTGCGGGTCTCTGTGTACAGTCGGAATCTTGTGTCTCTGATTGCCCATTAGCAGCGATTGGCATGTTCCAGTAGGAAACACCGCTCCATCACTGCGTGCTTTGCGCCTCCTCAGTTTTCTCTCCTGCGCAACGCTGCGATAGCGCCAGCGTCAACGCCACGGCCAGTGTAAGCGTTAGCGCCCGCTGCTTCACATCTACACATGGTTCCCTTTAGCGGGAGATGGTGTAATTTTTTTATATCTGAAATGCACTAATCCTGCCGCAGTGGTCTAGTGGTTATGGTGCTCGATTGCTGAGCCGCAGGTCGCGGGATCGAAAATGCTTGAGGCCTGTGTGCTTAGATTTAGGTGCACAATAACAGAACTCCAGGTGGGCGAAATTTCCAGAGCCATCCAATACGGCATTTCTCATAATCATATGGTGGTTTTGGGACGTTAAATGCCAACAATTGTATTAGTATTACTACTGAAATGCACTTAAGAGTATCTAAGAGGCCAAATTTGAATTACTACCATAGGCGCGCGCACGAGGGGGGCAGAGGGGGCGGCCGCCCCCCCCTAGTCACCTAAGAGAGGGGGGCGCAAATTCTGCCCCATACATTGATTAATAGGGAGGGGGGGCGCTGCGATGAACCTTCGCCCCCCCTGCCCCCCTGAAGGGGAACCCTGCGCACGCCTATGATTACTACAGTGTTTCATTATTGGCGATCGTACGTGCTTGCTGCATGTTTACTGTTGCTTGTGTTCTTTTATTGCGATAGCAATTATATGGATACTCGCGGCTGGTGTTCGCCGTCGGCGTCCGCGTCGGCGTCATTTGCCGTATATGTATATATATATAACCGGGCCCGCCGGTCGTTCGTGAGCGTGAAAAGACGCGAGGAGGGGGGGGGTCCCTCGAGCGACCTTCGATTTTACGAGCGGGGCGCGCGCGTTATCTCCCCTTCTCGGCGGCCGACAGCGGACGGGGGGGGGGGCGACGTTCGATTTTACGAGCGCGGGCGCGGCCACGCGCTTTATCTCCCCTTCTCATCTCCCCTTCTCGGCGGCCGGGCCAGCGTACCCTTCTGCGTGCTGCGCTCTCAACGCGAAGAGAATTCTCTTAAACAAGCGTTTTCTAGAGTTGCGTGAGATCGGATCCAAAAAGAGTTAGCTGCCAGCCTCACTTCGTATAACATTACAATTTTTTGCTATCGCATTCATTGATTCACCCTTGCGGTGAAACTGTGACTTTTTTTTTATCATTTCAGCATTTGAACAGCATGTCATACATCTTCTCAATACTATGCG